>JAABKJ010013178.1:0-10366 GCA_011634705.1 Andricus grossulariae
AGTCCCTTAAAATTTGTAAAATTCTTTTTAAATGCTAGAAATCTTCAGAAACCCTACAAAATTATATGACATTTTTTAAATCGCTTTTAATTTTTTCGAATCTTTTAAAATAATTGAAGGTGTCATAAAATGCCCACAATCTGGCAGAATTCCTTGAAATATCTTAAAATTTTAAGAAATCCTACGATATCTTTGGTCTTCCTTGGAAATTTTGTAATACCTTAAAATTCTTTGGAATCTTTTGAAATAACTGAAAACTTTCCGAATCTTTTGATATTTTGTGCTTTTCTTAATATTCCTCGAAATAATTCAAAAACATACGTTCAGTGAATAAACCAATCATTTTATTGAAGTTTCTTTATGTTTGTATCAATCTTTGCAATATTATAACATAATAATTTATTTTCATATTGAGTTTCTTGTGATGATTCTCTATTATAATTTTTCTAGAATCACGACAGAATGATAAGGAATTCATTGTGCGAAAATCATTATCGCCCATACTGAATTTTCCATAATATTTCCTTCGTGAAGCCTTAAATTAGGATTTTATTTGATCTGTCATAAAATAAAACATTTAATCGCTTTAATGTAATTGATAATTTAATTGACAATCTAATGAGTCACGAAATGTCACGCCGCTTCTTTGCTAATCTGCAGATCCACAGACAGAAATCGTCACCAACAAGATGAATGACTGAAAGAAAGCGAGCACGCATTAAAAAGCTATCACGTTCGCAATTAAAAAGCGATTAAGATTCTGCAAGGCGATCCGCTTAACTCGCGCGAATCGTGGGGTAATTTTTCTACTGGCAGAAATTATGGACGGTCGCGCAACGGTAGCGCATCTTGAACTGCGATCGGACCAAAAGGATGCTCGACTGAAGTACCGTTTGCCAATTAAATAAAAGCCCTCCGCACAAACAGCATCCGCGCTTCTACTACTCTCAGGGTACGCAAGCACGTGCTAATCGAAGACATTGTTTCCCTACCAAATTCCTTCAAGATCCTTTTGAGATCGAAATCAAATCTACTTCCTCATTAACCATTTTATGCACCAAAATCATAACACAACAAGGTTCACAAATCAAAATCAGATTTCCAAGTACCTTCTTTTCTTGCTCATTAGAGACAATTGTACAACAAAAAGAAAAAAAATTATTCAAAGTAGGCGATCTTCCTCTATCATGACCCCTTCTTCACTCACCTATCTTGTCCTGTCTCATCCGATCCTATCCGATCATGTATTGTCTTCACCTACACTTTCGCCTTACTCCTCTCGAAACAATCCCCATCCACCTACTTCTCCCTTCCCCCGCATGCCCACCATCCACACGTCCCTTCCACAGCAGTCCTCATCTCGTCCTAACTTCTTTATTACCCCTACTCCCGCACCCTTACTTCCACTTCACTGCATCTCATCTCCACAACTAATTCCCTCCCCTACTTCTCTTATTCTCACTTTCTCTCCCTTCAGTTCCACCACTTCCTCTCCTACTTCTCGCACTTCGCCTCCCACCCTACATCTCCTGCTTCTTTCTCCTACGTTTCCTATTTCCCGTATCTCATTTCCCCTACTTCCCATACCATAACTTCCACCTACTTCCACCTTCTCTCGCATGCGCGCCGCACCCTTCCGTCCCTTCCACAATAATCTTTATCACTTTCTAACTTGCTTATCACCTCTACTCCCTTATCCTTTCTTTCACTTCACTGCTTCTCGTCTCCCTACCTAGTTCCCCTACTTCTCTTATTCTCACATCCTCTACGTTCAGTTCCACCACCTCCTCACCTACTTCTCTTACTTCACTTACTTCTTACCCTATATTTCCTGCTTTCCTTTCCTACGTCTCCTATTTCCTTTCTCTCATTTCCCCTACTTCCTATCCCCTAACCACACCTAATTTCCCTACTTCTCTCATTCTCACGTCCTCTCCCTTCAGTTCCACCAATTCCCCTTCTACTTCTGTTACTCTGGTTACTTTTCACCTTATATCTCCTCGTTTCCTCCTCTAAGTCGTCTATTTCCCTTTCTCTCATTTCCCCCTACTTCCCAACCCCTAGCTTCCACCACTTCTTTCTGCCAGGAGCTAGGAAATACTAAAAAGGGAAAGAAAAAGGAGAGAGTTATCAAATCCAACCTCTCTCTCTTTCCGCATTCTCTTTTCGTCTGTTTTATACTATACTAGAAATTATGGCTGATTTTGAAAACAAAATTTATTTATTAGCAAAAAAACAAAAATAAATAATTTTTGTTCGGAAGATTACCGGTTTTCGAGCAATACCTGGATTCAATTCGAAACACCTAGAATTAATTGAGCAACTACACACATAAGATTTCTAATAGCTCAGCAATTGTTTAAAAAATTTATTGGATTTGTTGTAAACAAATATGTGATTGAAAATGTAATCCTGAGGATTGGCAGTGATTCGTAAATTGATTCGCACAAAATTTAAACAACTCATAAAAAAAAACCGTTTTTTGATGGAAGTCTTGAAAGATAAAATATAATTTGTTATTTTATAAACAAATTTATTATTCACAGCAGGTATTCATGATGAAATAAATCAAGTTTTATTCTACTGAATTGACCACAAATTATACGGAAATAGCACTCATCAGATTTAGTCATCCAATAATAATTAATGATTTTTTCAAGAAATTTAATTACCAATTACACTGTCTGGCTATTTTTAGAGGTAAAAAAGTAGTTTCTTAACCTTATAAAGTCAAAATAACTGACTTCTAGACCTTTAGGAAACTTGCATAATAATCAACAATTTGCATTGTTGACGAAAATTGTTCAACCAATTTTCAATCATCTTGAGTAATTTTTAAGAGAAAAAGCTGCGTTTCATTGAGGTATTAACGGCATTTTATTTATTAGTAGCTCTGTGATACTGATAAATAATTATTGATAATTTTTAAACAAACTTTATTAAGAAGTGCATTTTGCGGTTATTTCTGAATGTAAAAACTTGGCCTTTTCAACGTAAACAACTGTTAATAACTCTTTTTTAAACTTTTTTTTAGAAAATTTGTTATAGCGGTCCACTATTTTTAATGTCATGAATAGTTTTATGGACAAATTTTTGTCCACTCGTACATTTGTAAAATAAAATAATTAATTAAAATAACAGTAATGGATCGTTATTGAGGTTTCTGAAAACAAGTTTAAAAATTAGTTATTTACAGTTTGTTACGTTGAAAATAGACAAGTTTTTACCTTTGGAAATAGCCGTAAAATAAATTTGTTACTCGAGTTTGTATAAACAATTATCAATTTTCACCAATCGATAGCACAGTGCTATTACTCAATAACAGGTAGCTAAAACCTTACACAAACGCTATGTTTTGTCTTGACAAATGCTCAAGATCATAAAGTTTTGTTTAAAAAATTTGTGTTAGCAATGAAAATTTTTTAATGGCATTTCAGCTCCCTCAACACCTAGAAATGACTTATTTACATTATATTACGTTGAAAAAAAATGTAACCTATAAAAATAGCTAGACAGTGAATTTGTTGATTAAGTTTGTATAAATAATCATCAAATGTCATTGGATGACTAAATTTAATGAGTGACATTCTCGTATAATTTTTGGCTGATTAAGTAGAAAAAAAACTTGATTTATTCAATTATAAATACCTTTTGTGGATAATTGTTTGTAAAATTTCTTTATAAAATTAACTTTTCATTGTCTTTCATGAGTTCAATTTAAAAACAATCTTTGTCCATAATTTGTTGAAATTTTGTCCGAATCAACTTTTGACGTACTGCCCCATTAATGCATTTTCACTAACTCATTTTTTTTAACGAATTCAATAAATTTTTTAACAATTGCTAAGGTTTCGATTCCAGGTATTTCGAAGGTTTTTCTATGCCAATCTGTAATAAATTAGCCTAAATCAATTCTTATTGAACTCATATCTATCAAATATAATCTTCCCTATATAATTTCAGTTTTAACAGTGAATTATAATCATGAATCTGTACCATTTAATGCATTCATATGGTATTAAAATCATTTGTAATGAAAAAAATATTTCTTGGCTTCAAGGAATAATTTTTTATGCATCTTGGTATTGTCTTCAATCAAATCTTATCATTTTTCTAAGCCCATAGGCTAAAAATAAATTTGTATTAATTTTGTCAATGTTACATTTTTGAACATTTTTCCTCAAAAATGTTTAAATTCACAAAATCTCTATAATTTTAAAAGTACCTTGTTGAAGCATTTTTGTAGAATCACTTAAAATAACTCAGAAACACTCTTCATCATCATTCTGTTTTATTCTTAGGCGAAACTATGCAAGAGTAAGCTTTTAAGAAACAATCTCAAAATACCTCCTTGACAGGTCTCTTTGAAGGTGGCTCATCATCATCATCATCTTTAATGGAAAATTTGAAGACAAAATGTTATAGAATATTTCGAAAATACTTCAAATCTTTCTAAAGTAATCCGGAGTCTCTAGAGATCCCTTGAAATCTCTTGAAGTCTTTTAAAACCATTTGAAAACTTTATTGTAAGATCCCGTGAAATATTTCAAAATCCATGGCAAACTTTTACAAAATTATTAAAATCACTCTGAATCCCTTAAAGTTTCCCACTTTAGTTGAAATATATAAAAATTATGCGGAATCTCAAAAGATTCTTCAAAATCCAATGAAATATTATTGGCTCAACTGAAATCATCATAAAATCTGTGAACTCGCTTGGAATGTTTTGAAGTGACTTGGAATCCTTATGCAAGCGCTGTGAAAATTATGTGAAATATTTTTTGAAATCTCTTACAATTATTTACAGCCTATATAAATCATTTTAGAACAGCTAAGATATTTCGAATACCTTGAAATTCCATAACGTTGTTAGTAATATCTTTTTATCTCAAATTCTGTAGTAAAAAATAAAAATTCTGTAACTCAAAAGATTTTTCAAATCCTCAGCATTAAACAATTGATGGCAATAAATAATTTTTTTTATTTAATGAAGTTGAGTTTTGTTCTCTCTTCAAAAAGTAGATAATTCAAAAACTGTATTTGCAACAGCAATGACATATTTGGTCACCATAACGATGAGAAATTAACAGCTGTAAAGAAATTGAAAGTTGAAGCAGCGGATTTCATCTGAATGTAAAATTTAATAAATTGAAAAAGTGTAAGTAATTCAAGAGCCATTCAGGTTTTCAATAACAAGCAATGTGAAATTTTCCAAACATTTTGGTAGGCCACTTTTATTTACATTGATTTTTAGATAGAGCGAAGGACATAAAACGTATCATGGTAATTTTGAATTAGAAATAACGGTGTTTATAGGAAACAGTTTCCACTTGACCAGGAAAAATTTAGGTCAAAAATATTAATCTAGCTGAATGAAATTACTGTATTTTAATACTGGTTTTCACTTCAGCTTATACTCCGTTTAAGCCCCGATGCAAAAAATATTTTTTATCAGTCAGTGCTGAAACGTGATAAATCCAACATCTGAGTTCTGCTTACTGTAAAGTCGTTCGAAAAATTGTAAGTAGCTAACGATGAAGAATCGACAGTAAGATATTAAACATTAAAGAAAACTTCAACTAAATGATAAAACTCTTTTAGTGAAGGTGGATCTGAATTCACCTATTTGCTGGATCATTTTCTGTTGGGTACTGATGATCAAGTATGGATTCGTGCTTGATGAGAAACACAACTTCCTGAAAAACATAAAAAGTCACATAAAACATGATCGAGAAATAAGTCAAGTAATGTTGATCACTGATGCTAAGCAAGTGTCCCCAGGATGCAAGAACTTTGTCAGAAAATCTCATCTAGCTTTCGGCTAATCCATTTCAAAAACCCAACAGTCACGAATGCTCAGTATTAAGTCAGCTACCATCTTTTAAAAATCCTCGATCATCTTTATTTATCTCAATCATACAATCGGCATGCAGTCACCCGTTATCAACATTATTCAAACAAATCAATTTTATAACACAGTTAAATCTAGCAAAGATACGTCCCAAGGTTCTGATTCTAATACATGTTAAGATGAACTCAAGCTACAGTCACTTACTCAGATTTATGTGGTTCAGACAATTTCTGGATGCAACAGTACTGGAACTCATTCAAACAAAAGATAGTAAAGAGAATCGCTTCATAGAAGTCCATCAAGAAGTTGCGAATCAGTATTACTTCAATCCATTCACTGATACATTCGTACAAAAGAAGTACTATTCGTAATCCGATTTCTTTCCTGGCAAACTATGCAACTTGAAGGGATACACAATGAAGGTTGGACTTTTTCATCATCCGCCGTATATATTATTTATCCGCAAATCAACTGGACACATTGTCAATTTTGATGGTCCTGACATATTAGCCATGAATGCTATGTCCAAAGCTTTGAATTTGAAGGTATCAAAAGTCATCTCGAACAAGACAACTTGGGATATTAGTAGTTGCTCAATAGAGGAAAACGTTGGCTTGTTTCACTACGCCATGTGTGATAAACTTCAGTTCATTGGCGTTAAAGGAGTTGTATCCAATAACTGCTTGAAGAGACTGATGGAAAAATCGACAAACACTCGACCTTTACTGACTGTTGCTGTAGTGCCAATTTTCGCAGATCGTCTTCCCACGTTATCAACTAAATTAAAATTTTACAACGCAATTGCATTGGTTTGTCTGACAATAATTACTTGGGTAATAACCCGAATCTTAAACTACGACAACCGAAACTGGAGAACGGAGTACTTAATGCAGATAGTACTGGGACTTTGAATTCCACGTGAATCTCGTGTTTTAGCAGAAAGAATAGTGCTTGGTTCGATCCTTCTTGCTTGTGTCATGCAGTCGTCATTCAGTTACACATTGTTAACGAGCATTCACTTGAACAAGAAACCCTCACCAGAAATAAAACTATCGAGGATATAATTTCTTATATACTTTCGAATGTACACCGTTATTTAAAACAGCAAACAGACGCAAAATTGATGCTTCTTACGAAACGCTTCATTATCAAGGACATATTGGATGAGTTATGAATTCAATATTAGATAATTCACAACAATATCACTTGTTTTATGGAAGAAGGTAAGGCAAATTGGCTGATCCAAAATTACACAGATGTGGATGATCGACCAGTCATGAGAGTTTTGGAACAATACCTTATTAGCGATCTTGTTAATAGTAATTTTATGGAAGCAGCATCAACCTATGTGAACCGATTTGAAGATGTAATGAGAACATTTGCGGAAGCGCGTATCATGATCAAGTGGGATCAAAATTTCTTTAGATACCCCATAGCTACAATTCCTGGGAAAGATGCTTTTATATTAGATGTTATCCAGTCCAACGTGCGGATTAGGAAAAACATCTTGTTTGTACTTATCATTGGATACACATGTTCCTTGTTATCTTTCTTTGGTGAAGTTCTACTTCACTTCTTTCAAAAGTTCTGCAAGTGAGAACCACAATTGACATTGAAACAAGATTAACTAATGTTTTTATGTGTACACTATACTAGTATAAGTATGTAATAATACAATTTTCTGTATTATATATATCCTAATCTTAATCGCTCTGAAGTAGTTAGAGTACTGGAAAAGGTCCACTTTATTTTCTTCTTCAATTTCTACAAGTGCTCATAGGATTTATGTACTAAAAAATTATGCTGAAACAAGACATAATTTTAAGAAAATGAAAATTTTCTTGTGCTTTTCTTACAAATAAATTTTGCTTGACACGAATATTTTCAAAGTTTTTCAGGTCATGAATTTGGACTTGAGAAAATGAAAGAAAAAGATTTCTAGTCTTCCTGTTCCAATAATTAAATTCAGATTAAATAGAAAGCGGAACTTTTCTTATACGTTTGTTACTATTTCGTTTTGTAAAATATGTGAGGAAAAGTCAAAGTATTCGTTTATATGAGAAGTTGAAGAAAATCAATATATTCGTAAAAGGTCATGCTTGATGAATCATTATTCTAGTATTGATTATTAAATTGTTTTTTCCTTAAAGCCTGTGTCGAATGTAAAAATTTATATTTTTTCAAAGAAGGTCAGTCGGGACATAAAATATTGATTCTTTTTTTCACACTGACTTATGTGACAGACTGAGATAGTTGTTACTTCCAACTTGAAAAATCGTCTCATTACCCTTTTTACTTCAGCCTCGAATAAAAATATATTGAATTTTACATAAGGCTGTTTGTCTTCGCTTTTACTTGAAAAGATCAAAAAGTTTATAATAATATGTTCATTCAATGGTACGTAGTTGAAATGACGATACTTACAAATATATGTATCGTAGTGGACTAATTTTCAAATTTATATTTCAAAAACAATCTTTAAAAGTTCATGCATGTATGGTTTTTGTTAAACGATCATCTTCGATTTGTCCGTTTCTTGAAAAAAAAATTCCCCTTTTTTTTAATTCAGTCAACCTTACCTCGTCCCGCCGTGCTTTTGAAATTACCATGGGGTTTTAAAGGGGGAAAGTTCGGTTTCCGAAAAAATGTAGAAAATAAGTACTTTTGATTAACTTGTCAATTAAAGTTAAGTGCCCTTTCAAAAAACATTCGAGGAATAATTTTCATTCAATAAGTTTTAATTTTGACCCAAAAACCCCTTGTACTGCGAACCGATAGTATCCCAAAAAACGAAAAATAGCAGTTTTATGTAAGATTCTTGCTGAACGAGGTATTTTATTGTATTTTTCACTAGGTTTTCAATTGTTCAAACAATTTTTAATTCTTCAACGCTTATTTTTTATCCTGTCGATCGTGAAAAGTTATTTTTTTCAAGATAAATGATACAGTTGATGAAGGTCAAGAATACAATACTTTTCAAACTTACATTTGGCTTGTTTAAACAAATCCTGCTTTTATACTTTTTTTTTGGTCGAACTTTCAAGAGTTAGTATTTTCTATAAACAGTGACGCAGGTGTCGAATGTTTCGAGTATATTTTGTTCGAAAGACATTCAGCAATTATTTAAACCAATAATGTAACTTGCATATGATATAAATAGAAGTAAGTGAATAAATAATAATTGTTTAAATAATCGCAAACTGTCTTTCATTGGTAAATATTACTCCGAACATTAGTTAACTGCGTAATTAATTCCAGAAAATAGTAACTTTTTAAGAATTACTAAGGGAAAAAATTATTCAAACAAATAAAAATTATTTAAGTGATTGCAAAATATTGTGAAAAAAATTTTATTCTCAACATTCGTTATTTGTGTTATTAATTTCAGAAAGTAATACAATTTTCAGATTCACAGGAAGAAAATGGTTTAAACAATATTATTCAAGCAAGTGATAATAATTTAAACAATTTAAATTTATTCAGGTAAAATATACTTGAAAGCCTTTTACTTATCAAAGAAAAGTAATTCATGTTGAAAAAGTTAAAAAAATACCGTCTTAACATGAATTTGACAAAAAACTGCTATTTTGCATTTTCAAGGCATTTTTGGGGCATTCGCCGGGCATGATGAAAGTAAAATGGAGGGAAAGAAGTCACAATTATAAGTGATTGTGCAGAAATTATTCCTCAAATACTCTTTAAGTCAAGATCGAACATTAATTTATAATAATTTAATAACAAGTACGTCTGTCAGCAAAAGTCGAATGTTGAATTTTTTTAAGTTTGAATTTGGACCGCGCTATTATGAGCTCCGCCATAAACTAATTATCATTATATTTATAAAACTGTTGCATTAGATTTAATTGTAATGGTAAAATTTTGTATTCATTATAAATGCTTCAGTTAGAATAAATGAAAAAAAAAGGAAGTGAATTATTATTAATTGTTTAAATAATTGCATTTTATTCAGAAAAAAGAGTATAGTAAATAGTAATTTGATCGAATGAAAATAATGTAAAATTATGATTTAGCAAATCACAACTAATTCAGTAGGTTGGTCCAAGAATCAGGAAGCTTAAAAAGTACAATGTGCTTGCGGCAATTCTCGTTTCTTTTTGGCCTATTTCTTTACGACAAATTTAACGGTGTTGTTTAATTTTATAGAAAAAAAAAATTGTTGATACATCTTTTGTATAATGTACTTTCTTATAATATATAACGGTTTTCGTGTACCTAAACTTGAAATACTCATGCGCTTCGTAACGAAGATTTTTTTTCAAATTAAAGAAACTCTTCTCTGACAGAATACCAATAGATAATTTTGTATGAATCGAACGAAATTATTTCATGGTGTCATCTTCCAAATTTAAATATAATAGATGGAGAAACTAAATGTTATTCAAGAGCCAATCAGGTTTCCAACAACAATAAGAACGACATTTTCAAAAAATTTCGTTACATCACTTTTTTCAGATAGATATTTGATAGGTTGAAGGACATACAACGTATTACGGT
>JAABKJ010013179.1:0-10366 GCA_011634705.1 Andricus grossulariae
GAGGTTTCAAACAAAAAATAGTTTATTCTGCTTATATTAGAGTACAAACTTTGATATTTGAAGTAAATCAATAAAATCATAATGTATTTGTTCGCGTTTTCGAGACGCATCGATCGACCTATTGTTGAACCTTTTATGATCCACCAGCACCGATTTATGAGGTTTCAAACAAAAAATGGTTTATTCTGATTACATGAGAACAATTTTTCTGATATTCAAAATAAATCAATAAAATTAAAATATATTTGTTCGCGTCTTCGAGACGCATCGATAGATCTATTGTTTAACATTTTATGACCCACCAGCACCGATTTATGAGGTTTCAAACAAAAAATATTTTATTCTGCTTATATTAGAGTACAAAATTTGATATTCAAAGTAAATCAATAAAATTATTAGGTATCTGTTCGCGTCTTCGAGACGCATCGATCGACCTATTGTTGAACCTTTTATGACCCACCAGCACCGATCTATGAGGTTTCAAACAAAAAATAGTTTATTCTGCTTATATTAGAGTACAAACTTTGATATTTGAAGTAAATCAATAAAATTATAATGTATTTGTTCGCGTCTTCGAGACGCATCGATCCACCTATTGTTGAACCTTTTATGACCCACCAGCACCGATTTATGATGTTTCAAACAAAAAATATTTTCTTCTGTTTATATGAGTAAAACTTTCTTGATATTGGAAATAAATCAATAATATAACCGTGTATTTGTTCGCGTCTTTGAGACGCAATCGATCGACCTATCGCTGAACCTCTTATGACCAACCAGCACTGATTTATGAAGTTTTAAAAAAATGGTTTATTCGGTTTATATGAGGAAAACTTTTTTGATATTCAAAATACAACAATACTATCTAGTGCAATTGTTCGCGTCTTCGAGACGTATCGATCGACCTATTGTTGAACCTTCTATGACCAACCAGAACCGATTTCAGAAGTTAAAAAAAAAACTTGTTTATTGTGTTTATATGAGAAAATATTTTTTGATGTTTGTTCGCGTCTTCGAGATGCATCGATCGACCTATTGTTGAACTTTTCATGATCCGCCAGTAACGATTTTAGAAGTTTAACGAAAAATTATTTATTCTCTTTATATGAGAGAAACTTTTTTTATATTCAAAATACATCAATACGATATTATGTAGTATATTTGTTCGCGTCCTCGAGATGCATCGATCAAACTATTGTTGAAACTTTTATGACCCACTGATACCAATTTATGAAGATAAAAAAAAAAGTTCATTCGGTTTATATGAGAAAAACTTGTTTGATATTCAAAATACAACAATACTATCTAGTGCCATTGTTCGCATCTTCGAGACGCATCGATCGACCTATGATTGAACCTATTACAAAGTTTCGAAAAAAACTTGTGTAATCTGTTTATAAGAGAAAAACCTTATCTTATATTACAAATACTATAGTACTGTTTCTAAAATTTTTGTTGGCGTCTTCGAGACACGTCGATTGATATATTGACGTACCTTCTATGGCCTCTTATGATCTGGCAATACCAATTTATAAATTAAAAAAATATATTGTTTATCTTCATGATATGAGGAAAACTTTTTTTAATATTGGGAATACAACATTAATATATATGATATATTTGTCCGCGTCTTCGAGACGTTTTGATTGCCCAATTGAAAAACCTTTCATGACCTACCATAGCCTACCAATATCGTTTTAAAATTTGATCAGAAAATTATTTACCTTGTTTATAAGAGGATTTTTTCATATTTAGAATATAACAGTACTGTATTTGATGTAATGCGTCTTCGAGATGCGTGTTTTAATTTGGAAATATTTTTGCAGTTTTTTAATTACAAAAAGGTTTCTTATGCATTAGGTATTACTTTCTACTGATGAATAGATGTTTGTGTTAATTGTTTAAACAATTTACTATTGTTTATAGCAATTTTCTTTCAGAATAGACTTAAAAAGTCGCGTTTTTCCCTGAATTTTTCAACTTGTTTTCGACTTTTAAATCATAGCGAGGCAATAATCAATTATTCTGTAACATAAATAACGGTTTGAACTATTTATTATTATTTATAACAATATTCTCCTAGAATAATGCTAGAAAGCTGCAACTTTTTCTACAAATTTCCAATTTTTGTCCACTTCTCAATAAAAATGATTTAATAATTAATTAAAGTCAACAAAAATAATTGTTTAAACAATTTATTGTTATTTTTAATAATATTCTCTTTGAATAATGGCAGGAAGTTGCGGCCTTGTTCAAAACATTCATCTTTTTGTCTACTTTTCACTTAGAGCGAGGTAATAACTAATGCAATATAACAAACATAATTGTTTAAGCAAATTATTATTGTTTATAAATACTTCTTTTATAGTAATGCTAGATCGTTTTTTTTCTAAACTTTTAACTTTTTGTCCACTTTTTGTTTAGTGAGATAATAATTATTTCAAGTTAACAAGCATAATTGTTTAAATATTTTTCATTGTTTATAACTATCTTCTCTTAGAGTAATGCTACAAAGTTACGGTTTTTTCTAAAATTTTCCACTTTATGTCAGTTTTTCACTCAGAGCGACGTAATAATTAATGCAAACTAAAAAAAAAAAAATTTTCACCAAAAAAATAATGAATCTTTGAATAAAATAGTTGAATTTTCAACGAAAAAAGATTAATTCTCAACCAAAGAGATAAATTTTTAACTGAAATGAATCTTGAACCAAAAAAATGAATTTTGCGCCGAAAAGATTAATTTTTTACCAAAAAAGACGCATTTTCGACCTAGATTCATTTTCTATCAACATTTAGTTAAGAAATTAATTTTAAACAAAGAAAACGAATTTTAAAAAAATAGTTAAATTTTCAACCAGAGATGAATTTTCATCTAGAATGATGAACTTTCAACAAAAAAAGATTTTAATTTTAAATTTATAGAAAAACAGAGAAATTCAACCATATATTTGACTTTGTAACTAAATGAAAGAGATCAATTTTCAACCAAAAATGGAAAAGTACAATCTTCAATTAACAACATTACTTTCAAAAAAAAATAATTTTCAACAAAATAATTAAATTTTCAACAAAACACTTGAATTTTCAAATAAAATTATCAATCTCCAACAACAAAAATTAAACTGAATAATATCATTTTTCAACAAAAAATGGGAAAGTTAAATTTCCAGTTAAAAAAATTTATTTTCAAACAAAACAAAAATTATTTTTACAAAAATTTTCCACTTTTTGTCCAATTTTTAATTAGAGTAAGGTCAATAATTAATTAAAGTAAACAAAATCAATTGTTTGAACTATTTATTATTATTTTAAATAATATTATCTTTGAATATTGTTAGAAAGTTGCAGTTTTTTCTGACATTTTCCACTTTTTGTTAAGTTTTTACTTAGTTTGTTAATGAATAATGCAAGTCAAGATATTAATATCAATATTAATTTAAAAAAAGGCTCTCAGTTGCTTCTTTAAAGAAAATTTACATTTCATATGATTTATATAGAAAATGTAAAGAATATTTCACTATCTATTTAATTTCAGAAAAATATATTTACAAAAAAGAAAGAGATTGTTTAAAATATCATTCTTTCTGATGTTTATTTATTATTTGTTCATAACTAAGAAGGCACATCAAAGTTAAAAATTTGAGGAAAATCCGAAACTTTCTAGCACTTATCTAAGACCAGATAGTTATAAACAATAATAAATTGTTTAAACGATTATTTTTGCTGAATTTAATTAATTATTAAGTCACTCTAGATGAAAAAAAGACAAATAGTTGAAAAATTTAGAAAAAACCGCAACTATCTAGTATTAATATAGAAGATAGCTATAAACAATAATAATTCGTTTGAGCAATCATTTTCGCTAAATTGAATTAAATATTAACTTACTTCAAGTGAAAAATGGACAGAAAGTTGAAAATTTCAGAAAAAGCCGCAATTTCTGTCATTATTCAAAGAGAATATTGTTAACAATAATAATAATTTGTTTGAAAAATTATGTTTGTCAACACTAATTAACTATTACCTTACTCTAATTGAAAATTGGACAAAAAGTGAAACATTTTTGAAAGAAACGCGACTTTTTAACTCTATTCTGAAAGAAAATTTATAAAAAACAATAATAAATTGTTTAAACAATTTATAAATATCTAATCAAAAGCTAAAACTAGTATTTCATGTATTAGAATTAACCTGCATTGAAAGAACCGCAAAAATCATAATTAGCATCAAAACCTCGCAAACCCCATTTTTTCACTTATGGGGTTTTTTTACCCCATAAAACAGACTTATGGAGGTGATATTTAGAAAGTAATATTTTATTCGTATTCTATGGCTAATTGTGAAGAGAAATGTTGAGTCTCAACTCGATTCACGAGTGTGAATCAAATTTACAAAAACGTCTTTTTTTCTTATGGGAAATACGTGTCAAAATTCATGGGGCTTTCACCATCTCTAAATATCATTGAAAAAAGTGGATTTATTTTTTCGTGGATTCAAACTAATTTCCGGGCGATATGCATGAAAATTCGAGAAAAAAAATTTCCAATGTATTTTTGGACCACCCAATTGTTTATTCAGCATATTATTTTTTTAATATAAATTTTATTTTGACCATTAATTAAGCCAGTTCTTCCTAGGCAATATTCTATTCGCCTTATTATTTTGTTTAAAATGTTGACAATTGTTCGTTGAAATTTATTAGAGCACAAGTAGCGAGAAGAGCGTAATTGTTAATTAAGATTGCGTTAACGAGGTTTCATAATACACATGAACGTTTTCTTGCCTCGGGCATAAATCTCTTATTGGAATTGCACCTCAGACAGACGAAGGCGTAATTACACCCTGATCGATTAATTTAATATTGAACAACTTGATTACAGTTATGCGACCATTGTACTATAATTATACAAGATTGAACAACAATCGTCGATGCAATATTTCTTGCAAATGTAGATACAATTATAATTTCTTGGGCGATCGTTTATAAAAAATATTCCATTGTGTATGAGAAAAATAAGGTCAAAAATGAATAACAATAAATAATAAATGCGCGAAATAATTTCAATAAGCAATCAATTTGAAATCAGTAATAAATCGTATTACCTGTTCATTTTTCTGTAAATTAAAATTGTGATTGATCCCTGGTCGATATATATTTTCAGTGCTTATAATAAAATATCAAAAAAATTGAAAATTGAAGGGTGCTAACCAACAAAAATTTTCAGGAGAGCAAGACAAAATTTTTTGAATATCGAATTATTTTTTAAACAAAAAAATGAGAAAATACATTCAAAAGTTGATAGGGCTCTATATAGATCTATACAATAAAAGTTGGACAAAATTAATCATTTTCGGGAACAATATACTCAAAACTCACCTTCTGTCATCAACATGCAAGTGCCATTAAATTTAAGAAAAATATATTTTTTAAACTCTATTTAACGTAAAATATGTCAGTGGAACATTAGAAAAATTGTTACAAGAAAAATAGAAGGCTCAAAAGGGAAAAATTAAAAAAAAAATATTTTGTCATGAAGTATTTGGAAAACTCAGACAGACAGACAGACAGGAGCAGCATTTTATTCTTATTCTTATCATTTAAAATATATATGCGCAAAAGCTAATAGATCATTTTTCAAAAAAACTTATTTCGATTGTTTCAACACCATTTTTTTGTACGATTTTTTCCAACCACAAGAAAGAACTCTGAAAAAAAGTTTTTCTATGATTTCAGGTTTAAAAATAATTACCGATAATGGCATTACAAATAAAAACCATATTTTTAACGAATAAATAATTCAAACTTACAAAAAACACTTATTTTATCTGTTTTTTTGCACTTGAAATTTTTCTCACTATGTCAGCAATAGAAAAATTTGCTTTCAAATTTTAAACAGCAGAATTGTAGAAAAAAAATTTCCACTAACAATCAAGCCATCATTTATTAGAATTCAACAATTTTTAAAAAATTCCCAAGAAGTGATAGTATGAAAAAATTCATTTGCGAAGAACATTGTTAACATAATTATTCTTCGTAAGTTCAAAACTTGTTTTCATAAAAAATAATGCTTTTTCTTGTATAAAAAATGACTCATAATATAATTTCTATTCTTGAAATTATAGAAAACTTTTTTTAGAGTCCTGATTTTTGACTCGACTACTTAATACCCAGGTGCGAATGAAATTTTACAATAAAATACAATAAAGTGCAACAATATGAAAGTTATAATTTTGTCTACAAATCTGTAATAACTTGTAAAATATTGTACAATTTTCGGAATGCTAGCAAAAAATGTCGTTTCTTATCAATTTTTTTCATTAAAAAAAACTGAATCGTCGAAAATTACAAGTAATTTAAATATAATATTAAGTATTAAAATATTAAAATATTCGAAATAGAAAATTCCCAAATAATAAAATTCACAAATTTAACCAATTAAAAATTAGTTTTGAATCAATATTATTTACTTATTAACAATACAATAATCAAATATTATTATCAAAGAAAATATTTTTTTAATTTTTAAAGCTTTTTAAATCATTGTTTAAATTTAAAATAATAATCGAAAAAATACGTATTTCTGAATGAAAAATTTTGTTTGAAAATGTGCATGGTATTTTAAAAAAATTACAAAAAACGTTTTCAAAAATGGAATATTTTTTTTTTTGATTGAAAAGAAATTTTGAGATAAATCAGTGCTGAATTGAATTCTACAAACTTTGTTTGAAAAATTTGATTAGGATCAGAGAAAATTTGGGAAGAAGTTTTTGTTTTGTTTGAGGCGTACGTGTTTTTAAATTTGGCCAGTGATAAAAAATTTAATTATCTATTTTTAAAAAAATTTCCATTCAGAAATACAGTTTTTTCAATTATTGTTGTTTTCAATTCAAACAATAATTGAAAAAAGCTGTTAACAATTAAAATAGTGTTTTCTTTGATAACAATATTTTATTATTTTATTTAAAAAATAAATAAATATCATTTATTGAAAAAAAAATTTTTAATAACTCAAATTCGGTAATTTTCTATTTCGGATATTTTATAATTCGCCATTTTTAAAATTTTGGGATTTTTCTATTTTAAATATTTCCTTTTTCAGGAATTTTACAGTGCCAGGAATTTTATTTCTTTTTAAATAAATATTATTTATTTATTAAAAATACAATAGCCAAATATTTGCATTGAAGAAAAATATTCATTCAATGTTTAAAGTTTTTTTGAAATTTTTGTTTGAATTTCATAACAATAATTGAAAAAAAATATTTGTGGATAAAAAATCGATACAACAAAATTATTAAAAATTATTATTGGGTTTCGAGAAAATGGAGGGGTTTTTTTTCGCTCGAGGGACAAGTTTTAACAAATTTAAGTGTTAAAAAATTCAATTTTCAATTTTAAAAAATTAGAATCTAGCTTTCAGCTATCGAGCTGCTCAATTTATAAAGAAAAAAGTTTGAATAAAAAATATTATCAGGTTTCGAGAAAATGGAGGGGAAGTTTTTTCGCTCGAGCTACACGTTTTCTCAAATTTGAACAGTTATAAAAAAATCAAATTTTCAAATTAATTTCAAATTAATGGAATGCTAACGAAAAAAAGGGATTAATAAAAAAAGCCTTTCGTCAGGATGTGTATAAGTCTTTTGATTTTATAAACCAATCTCATTTTGCTCATTTTGTTCATTTTGCTCATTTTCTCATTTTGCTCATTTGCTCATTCAGCTCATTTGCTTATTTTTCTCATTATTAAAACTTTTAAAAAATTAAAATTTTCGTATTATTTTTTTTTATTTTAATGTATTGTATTTTATTGCAAACACATGTTTCTACCAGGGGCGATCATAAAAAAGCCTTTCGTCAGGATGTGTATCATAAGTCTTGATTTTTTGAACCAATCTCATTTTGCTCATTTTGTTCATTTTGCTCATTTGCTCATTTTGCTACTTTTCTCATTGAGCTCATTGGCTCATTTTGCTCATTATTAAAACTTTCAAAAAATTACAATATTCGTATTATTATTTTTTTATTATAATGTATTCTATTTTATTGTAAACATATGTTTCTACTAGAAGGGATAATAAAAAAAAGCCTTTCGTCAGGTTGTGTATCATAAGTCTTAATTTTCTGAACCAATCTCATTTTGTTCATTTTGCTCATTTGCTCATTTTGCTGATTTGCTCATTTTGCTCACTAATAATACTTTTCAAAAAATTACCATTTTTTTATCATTGTTTTTTATTATAATGTATTGTATTTTATTGTAAACATATGTTTCTACCAGGGGGTGATAATAAATCAAATATGAACTAAACATGAATTAGATAGTAAGAAGAGATTTCAAGAAAAGTCATAAATGTGAATGATATATCATGCAAGAGGCATTTTTATGCGAATTTCTACCGTGACGTAATCTGGGTTTTCATGATGTTTGATGGCTGACACGAAGATTAAAGTGGATGCATATCACGCGTGAAGATGCAAATGCATTAGGTTCCCTGGAAAAGCGTAGACTCTATAATCTCACGAGTTATCTTCCTCTTCATTAACCAACTTATCATAGAAAGTAGTAAGAATCGTAAAATTGAAAAAACATGAACAATCTGATGAATAAAAATTATATAAATAAAAGTTGCATTAATATATAATTTTTTAATCAAAATACATTTAACGGGCTGTCCATGAACCACGTTACCAATTTTGGGCTATTGTTTTACCCCGCCGTTAATCAAGAATAATTAAAAATATTAAGATATGAGACTTCAGAGCCGAAAATGCTCTCAAAATAGGGGAAATAGGATGATTTTTCACGAATTTTCAACAAAACAGTGGAGTTTTTAACTCAAATTGCTCATTTTGCTCATGCTACTTTTCAATTAAAACTTTGAAAAAATTACATTTTTGTTCTAAAAGATGAATTTTTATTCCAAAAGGACGAATTTTCAACAAAATAATTAAATTTTTAACAAAATAGTAGACTTTTTAACCATGCAGATGAATTCTCAACATACAAAGATGCATTTTCATTTAAATGGTCGAGTTTTTAAACAACAAAGATTAAAATATAATCTAAATGTAAATCAAAATATAAAAAAGCCTTTCGTCAGGATTTTTATTATAATTCTCTACATTTTTTGAGCCAATAATCTCAGTTTGCTCGTTTTGCTCATTTTACTCATACTACTTTTCAATTAAAACTTTCAAAAAATTACCTTTTTTTTCTAAAAGATAAATTTTCAACAAAATAATTAAATGTTTAACAAAATAGTAGACGTTTTAACCATGCAGTTGAATTCTCAACATACAAAGATGCCTTTTTATTCAAATGGTCGAATTTTTAAACAACAAATATTGAAATGAAATCAAAAACTAAATCAGAATATGAAAAAGCCTTCCGTCAGGATTTTTATTATAATTCGTTTGATTTTTTGAGCCAATAATCTCACTTTGCTCGTTTTGCTCATTTGGCTCATACTACTTTTCAATTAAAACTTTTAAAAAATTACATTTTTGTTCTAAAAGACAAATTTTCATTCAAAAATGACGAATTTTCAATCAAATAATTAAATTTCCAACAAAATAGTAGACTTTTTAACCTACAAAGATGCATTTTTAATCAAATGGTCGAATTTTTAAACAACAAAGATTAAAATGAAATCAAATACTAAATGAGAATATAGAAAAAGCCTCTCGCCAGGATATTTATTATAATTCTTTTGATTTTTGAGCGTATGATTTCATTTTGCTCGTTTTGCTCAAATTGCTCATTTTGCTCATGCTACTTTTCAACTAAAACTTTGAAAAAATTTAATTTCTACTGTCAAAGATAAATTTTCATTCCAAAAGGACAAATTTTCAACATAACCGTTAAATATTCTACAAAAAGAATGAATTTTTAATAAAATAGAATAATTTTCAACCAAAAAATTAAATTTTTACCAAAATAGTGAAATTTTTAATCATATAGTTGAATTTTCAACCTACAAAAATGTATATATAAACAAATGATCAAATTTTTCAACAATAAAGATAAAATTAAATCAAAAGCAGTAACAAAAAGTATTTTTAATCAAATAGGTGAATTTGTAAGTAAAAAAAACGCATTATTTTGAATGTTATTTTAATTTTCAACAAAAAAGTTCATTTTTAACCACTTTTCTACCATGAAAAATGAGTTTTCAACCAAATAGATACATTTTCTTCCTAATGGTTCAATTATTATTCACAAAATGTTTATAATATTAATTTTTAACACAAAAAAAAAACGAATTTTCAACCATTGGAACTGAACCAAAAAAGACCAATTTTGGAGAAAACAATTGAATCCACAACTAAAATGATGAATTTTCAACAAGTATCAATAATTTTC
>JAABKJ010013180.1:0-10365 GCA_011634705.1 Andricus grossulariae
AGCAGCATGAATAAGTCGACAATGATCACATATTAATCACAATGAGTATCAGGATTCCGAGACTAGAAAAAAGTATTATCATTGCCAGCACCCACGCAACTGAACTACTTGTCAAGTTCCTTTACTGCTCGAATTATCCCTATAATAGTCTTCATTTTTTTCCCGGAGTTCGAACGAAATTCCCGGTTATTTCCCGGTTGTTCCGAATTCCCGGCTTTTTCCCGGTTTTCCCGGTTCTGTGGCCACCCTGCAAATATCGAATTGTCAATTACAACCTCAATTTGATGTCACTCGTGTAATCTTATTAATTATACCAATACATGTAAAACGTAAACAACAAAAAAACAATGAAAAGCTTTTTTTACAGCAGTGAGAATAGATATTCGTTCATTTGAAAAATGGAAATTTACTCTTTCCCAAGTTTTGTACTGCGCAATAATACTGCGAGCAGTTTTCTGATAGAAATGCATATTAAATGAGCTGAAATCAGACATCTGATATCTTTTGAACGCGATTTTATAATTTTTCATGTTTTTCTTCAGGTTTTAACGTTCACATTTTATGTTGAACATTCATCCAGAACATCTCTATCCAAAGCCTTTAAATATTTGACGAACAGTTTTCCTACTATTTCATTTCTTATATGTATAGTAAAATGAAAAATTCGTTTGACTGAACAACTTCAAGATTTTGTCCGAAAAAAACCTTCAGATTCGGCCGTTTCGATCCCGGCAATCCTCGAAGCGTTAGCTATGAAATGCATCGGTCGCGACCGACGCTAAAGTGGGGGTAGCGCTCGAGCGAGAAACCGGTGAAGCGGCAATGCTCGGGGCGGTAATGCTCGAGTCTGGACTGTAAAAAGAAATACAACACTTAAAGAAAATAGTAAATTAGATTTTATTTACTTTTATCTAGTTATAGAGATAATTCTTTAAAAAATTACTTCAAGACGTTACAAATATTGGGACTTTTTCCAAAAGCTACAACTAAATTTTATGAAGCTATTCTTATTTTCTAGAGGATGAAGCATTTTTGGCGATGTGCAAGACTTGCTGGTACCGAATAAGACTCTGATTCATCTGTGATTGGATGCGCACCGAAATATACACTCACGAAAAAACTCTCACGTCAAACGAGGAATCATATTTTATTATTTCATTCAATGCAGGGAAAGCAGGGAAGCAGCAAATAGCGTTGGAGGATGTTGCCCATTTCTTCTAATTTAATTTTTTCGAATAAAATTATAGTATAAAGTACGTTTAATTTAAAACAAAAAATTTAGTATGAACTATTTTCGATTCGATTTCTCTTTGAAGTGCACCTACCTGTTTAGCGTTTAGTTGACAAGACGTAATTGAATCTTTTTCTTGGTCACGCATCAACAACTTATGAGAAGTATTAAGTGCATTAACTAAGCTTAAAATCCATAAGGAATTCACCACTTCCATGATTTTAAAGAAATCCATCTGCGTAACAATGATTTGATTTAAGAAATTAAAATTCTATTTTTTACTAATGTAATCTTGACATTTTAAAGCTTCCCATTTTTAGCTTCCAACACAATCCGAAGAGACTTCACAGTCGTTTTTAAAACTACGAACATTTAGCACAGACTTGAATGCGTAGTTAATTGTATTCAAGCAGAATATTCATAAATTGAAATCACCAAAAGCTAGTAAATAAATACAAAAACAAGTAGAATATGGTCAGGAATATGACTTCAAAAACGAATGTAGTCTTGAACTATATACTATCAATTTGATTATAAAGAATTTTTAAATTAATTTCACGCCATTAAAAGAAAAGAATCACCAATTTTGAAAGGATAAAGCACATTAAAATGTTCATCTTTTGAAACGTGGACTTGAGAAGTTTTTCCATCAGATCTAGGCAACACCCTCAGTTAATTTCATTTTTACGAAGTGCCTTGACACGCCGCAAAGGTCGACTACGATAATCGGCGAGCGCAGGGCTGGCTTGGTTGAAAGTGGGATAGATCTGCAGTCGAACTCTGCTTAATATAACGTTAAAATGGGGCCACGTGACCTCATTAAGTCACGAGGGATATTATCTCGTTTGAAAGCAACAAGTGTTATGTGTCAACACGTACATGATTTTGCACGGATTTCAGTTTTCGCGACACTCGAGAACATAGGAAAATTTATTGAATTCCGCGACAATAAACAAGTGTTCATTTGTGGTGAAATGTGAGAGAAATAAAAGTTCCATTAGAGCTGGCGAGAGCTAGCGCTAGCTTTATTTTTCATCTCAATAATTCAGCATTTAAAAATAAAAATAACAGTTGTTTTGACTTGGAATTAAGCAAACTTGCTGCTTTCTTTGACTGGTGAGATCGTGTTGGAATCGAACTGACGATATGAAAAAGATTGAGGTCTTTTATACTTTATAGGTTGTACTATTTTTAACCCTTTGAACACAAAGTTTTAAATTTGAAAGAAAAACGTGTTTTGCTTTAATAATTTTAGTAATGCCACGGAAATATTCACTTATTCGAATTTTTTTTTTCGATTCGCGAAAAAAAACCCTGCCTCCTGGGTGGTAAATTTGTTCAAAGTCGCTTTTCCCCCTCGAAAATAAAAAGTTTTTATTACGGATATTTTTTTCATAGCATGCGTATTTTTTGAGACATTTCGATGTCTCAAGTTAAAAAAAACACCCAGTATATGTATAATGTGATATAATCGGATTTCATTTTTTACTAATATTACAGAAAAAATGTTCTCTTACTATAAAAGAATAAGGCTATTGTAAATGTAACCGATTCCCTTCTCGATGGCTCGAAACTAAAGAGAAATACATTTTTTTCCCCTTCAAAATTAGGGACTGTCTAGGCGTACGGACATTTTTTAATTTTTTATTTAAATCACAATTTTACTTAAGCAGTGGTAAATCAATCACCTCCCCCCCCCCGTTTTCCAAAATGGAAAATAACAATCTAATTTTTTATAAACTACAAGTCCGTACATTTAGACTCGACCTTTAAATTATGTAGAGGAGAAAACACATGATTTGCAATTAAACTTACATACTGTATAGTTTTAAAAACTGCTTTGCTGTTCAAAAGGCTAATTTCATTTGGATTTTTTCCTAAATAACTTTTACTCCTTATAAATTAATTTTGATTTTTTTTAGTCCCCAATAATACTTCTACACGGGCGTTTATGTTATTCAATATAAGCGAGAAATAAACAAACTGAAATATTGTAAGACCTCAGGGCTAAACATTTGTATCATTTTTCTATCCTCAGTTTTTTTGGTTCAAAAAAGTAAAAAATGATTCAATTTATACTAAATTTGATATTTATCTCAAATCTGATTTGTAAGAAATTCGGTACAGGTTTCTATTAAATCAACATGCCAATACGAAATGGTTTGTAATTATTTAAATTATTACTTTCATGGGGATACCAACATTTTAATTCAGGTTTTATGATAAAATTATTTTCTCGATTTGTGCGAGAGCAAGTGCCGTTTCTAGAAAAAAATTATAAAAAATTTAAATACAATATTTAAAATATTTCGTTAACAGGGTGACTGAAAAACTTGATAAAAAATGTCCTGAATTTTTTCTTAACAATTTTACATGTTCCCAAGACCATTAATTTAAAAACCAAAATTTGAATCTTCAAATTTTAAATATGTCTACAATCATTTAGGCATGAAAGAAAAAAACATACATTCTTTTTATAGAAATTCCCTGACTCTTGCAAGTATTTTTTCAAGCTCCCTGACTAATAATTGTCATTCAGAAACTGAATTTCAAAACATACTGTAATCAATATTTACGTGAGTCTAAAATTCACTGGTGTTTCCACTCCAAAAGAAAATACCACTACTTTTCTTTCAAATATATTTCTTCCATAAACTCGAAAAATTAGGTTTATTGAAAAAAAATTCTTGTCAATATAGTAAAACTTTAAAAAGCAAATTTTCTCACTAAAGAAAATAATATCATCCAGCTTCTGTTCATCTTAAATAATGTCTATTCAGTTAAAATAAATTCAAAACCTTTACTGAGCCAGATACTGAAATCTAGTCTTTGAAATCACACTTGTTAAATTTCACACTTGACGAAACTTTTCAACTGAGGAAAGGAATTGAAAAACAATTCACTGTATCATGCAGCGGGGCAAAATCGGCCAGATCACGTGTTCGACAACTTACAATCGCATTTGTCAAAGTTTCCGCGTCGTTATTGCATAGGTTCGAGATTTTAGTCTCGTTCTTGACAAGGTTGTTCTTCTGATACTTGCTGGCAATTTTATCAGCAGCACTTAATTCCTGTTTCTCACCATCATTCGTGAATTTACCGTACGCCTCATCCAAAGCAGCGTACTTCACAATCAAACTCTGAATCTCCTTCCGTCTTACTTCTCTTTCTCTAAGAACCGGATCAGTTTCTTCTTCCTCCTGAACTACACTTACAGTCGGTGTCTTTTCAGGATCAAGCTTATCAAGTTCTTTTCTATCCAATTCTTTCCTTTCGAATTCCTTTTTATCCAATTCGTACCTATAAAAATCTTTTCTATCCGTTTCTTTCCTATCAAATTCCTTTCCCTTTGAAATCATAGCTTCCCCATCCCCAGGTCTTCTAGATCTCAACCCAAGTGAAGTTCCCTCAATCTGTTCACTCTTCCCACTTCTATTGAGAGGTTTCACTTTCGTTCTTCTAGAATCGGCGTGTCCAGATTTGTGCCTCCCATAATGTCTATAAGCCTCTGAATTGGTCATCAAGTGTCTATCAGCTCGAAGATAGCCTGGGGTTCTCTCCCTGCTAAGGTCCCTTCCAATATTTGAGGTACTGACGTAAGGATAAGCCTTCTCGCTAAGAAGAACACTCGCCCTAGGGCTTTTGACAGCAGTCCTTTGAACAGAAGGTTCTAAAGTTTTCTCGTCTCGAAGATAAGGGCTCTCATCTCTTCGATGATAGTAGCTCTTATCCCTCTCTTGTCTGCGGAGATGATCCTCGTCCCTTTTTCTGTAACTGGTGTATCTATCGAGGATCTGCGCGTATTTATCCTCAAATCGACTCCTGGTGCTGTTATGACGACTGAAGACTGGAGTCTTCCTCGTGGGGATGGGGTCTGATCGTTCGGCTGCAGTCGAAGGACCTCTAACCCTGGTTGTTAGCCTCTGGAGGAGACTTGAACAGGAATTGCTGAGCAATTGAGTGACACTCGTCGTAGACGATCTAGAATATCTATTCCGCCGAGGAGTGGAATCCGGACGAGTGGTTGACATGTTATCTCGAGGCGTAAAGATAAACATAAGGATCTATTTAGGAAGCACTGTATTCAATACGACACTTGTCGATTAAGGACAAGGTCAAGCAGAGGAGGAATTTGAAAAAGTGAATTTAAACTGAGAATTTTAAAGCTTTGGAGGATTTGCTTCAACACCTTTCAATTTAAACACTCTTCACCGAAAACCATCCTAGATTGATACACCGTATTCACCACTTACTAAACCTTCAGATCTTCTTTTTTGTCTGATTGAATAGAATTCTATTTTTACTTTAAGATTTTGAATCACTAGTTGGAGGAGTGACCTCGACCTCTCTCGTAACGTCGACAGGGACGCGCGCGAGGATTGAGGCACGACCAGAACTCAGCTTCGAAGAAGAGGATCACCGGCTTCCCGAGAAGAACCATTACGAGGACGCGAACATGCCGATCGCGCGAGAGACGCACTAAAGTAGCGGTTAGGACGAAGGAGACGAGAACCGCGAAGACCAAGACGACGGCGTCGACGTCGACGCGAACGACGAGTCGATCGGTCCGCCCCGCCAAATACTCGTGGTACTAAAAATATCGGCTGCGATGTGCCCGCTCCAACGAATAATGCGTCCTCTCTCGCAACGTGTGCGAGAACAAGAGCATCGATATGAAGAGAGAGATTGGCAACGAGGGAGAGAAAAATAGGGATGAAGAGAGAAACAGAGGAAGGAAGACCAAAAATTACGTAAATTTTACTCTCTCTAAGACCAATGATCTTCTGAAGGGTATCACTTTTTCAGGGTCTAAATATTTACAAACTGGGAATATTTCGAACTTGCAAGTTTCAAATAATATTTTAATAATAGAATTTAAAACCATGTAAAACTGAACAATTTCTAGAGAAATCGGAGGCCTTTGAAAACGATACACTTTTTTAATTATAGAATTATTTTTTTTAAATAAATTGGAATGGTGGCATTTTGGACAATTTTAAATTGAATCACATATTTAAATTTCTGTAGGTTCAACATGGAACTGCAAAAAACGGAACATTTTCAAGTTTACTCATTTAATCAACAATTAACCGACTTTAAAATAATCCATTTTTACTTCTTTCGGATGCCAAACAACAAATGATTTATTCTGCTCAAACGATTAGATTAATTTCAGCATCTTCACTCCGTCCTAATATGGATGTCTTTTCATACAGAAGAAATAGTTTCCCTAAAACTTGACCTTTTTTACGTTTTCAGTTTTAAATAAATTAATCGAAAATTTAACATTTTGAACGGTTTAATGTAAAAAAAAACCCGCGTAGACCATTGCAGAAGTGATTCAAGAATAAGTTTAGACAAAAAGTCAATTAGAAACATATTTTTTGTTGTGAAAACCTTTTGCCATGTGTGACGGACATCTTCCCACACAAATATTTATTTAATGCTCGGAGGGCACGCGAAGACATAATGTATTTCAAAAAACAATTCACGTAAGACAGAAAATAACAGGAATATTTTCTGCGATTCTAAATAAATAGACTAAGTGTCTATTAGGTATCTGCCTGTAAACAGAACTTTTGCGCAGTTCTACAAATTTACTATAAAATTCACTTTCTTCACGACTTTCAGCTCATCGGTAATAGACTTTTAAAAGCAATTCAAAAACAAATTAGAATTTCACTCGAAATTATACAATTTTCTGCTTTTCTCCTGAATATGAAACTGCATTTATACATATGAATATATTGGAGGAGTTTACTAACTACTGACTTGATTTATACATAAATGTATTCAAGAAGAGTATTAAAAGAAACCTAAGTGATTAAAACGTATATATTACTAAAACAATGAGAAAATTGGCATCTTCACGAGAAAAACATTTACTGATAGAAAATATTGTTAACGTGGTAAAGAAATTTAGCATGCGGCAGAAAATATTTTGAAAAAGAGAATTTAGCGGAATTTCCTCCATCTTCTATAGTTGCCATAAATACGAATAAAATACTGAATCAAGCAAGTTTCCGTCATAGTAAAAATAGAACTGAGTTTCATTTACAAGCCAATTTCTTCTGGTTTCATTAGTATTCCTTGGTTTACTTAAACGTGTGAACTCAACCGATTCCGATTAAATTCAAAATTAATCAAAATCTTTAAATATCGATAACAAAATTCCAAGATGGATCAATTATTTAAAGTTTGGCAATCGATCAAAAATCAAAGTCTGCATAAAAAAATGTACAGAAAAAATGTACCCAGGATGTCTATCAAGAGTGAAATTTGAAATATTCTTACTTGCTCTGATTTTTCCTGAATCGCAAATATTTCAAAAGGTCGTCAAAGTGCGAAAAGTTTCATGACACAAAACAGGAAGTAAGAATTCGTAGTTAATAATGAAAGAGGCCTATATTGGGTCACAGTGACTATTACTAGCAAGCTATTAAATCCGCTAGCCTTGGAATAATCTGCAATGACGGAAACTACAGCAACCAGAAAGGTTCACGTTGAAAGTGCAGTTACCACTCTTCAAAAATGCCTACAGAATCGAGGAATGAACCTCTTTTTTCAGGCCTAATTCGTGAAGAATAGATTGTAGCTGATCATCGAAACGGTAGGTAAGTTCGTGGACTCAAGTTCTAAAAATATGACAGGGTTGACTTCAAGGTCGTACCTTGAAGAGGAGCGTCAGAGTTGTCTTTGTCGCAAAGTTTCTTCAAAATCTGTGAATATCGGCAGTTATAAATACACTCGAATAGAAAATACGATCTCGAAGAGAAAATAACACTCGAGTCGAGGAGACTAACTAGGTCCGAGTTCGATTCGCCTATTGGTTGCATCTAGAGTTGTCCAGATGTCTTTCTTAAATTGGAAAAATATTTTCGAAAAGCTAGCACGTGAAGAAGAGTCCGTCATCGGCTGATGCAGAAGCAGCATCTCAGAGTCGAGGAGAAACTTCCGCAGACTCGAAGAGGACAAGGAGGGCATTGTATTCAACCAAGCAGAAGATAAATGGTTTTGCTGACAAAGATCGACTTACACTGACTCGATTTAGAGAAGCTCAGTGTGCATTCCAGTGGTCAGTTTGCACATTATTGATATAAAACTCGTGTTAATTTTAACGGACTGGAATAATAAATTGCTTATCGTGTAATGCTCCCAATTTCAATAGACTAATTTTTTCAAGATTTAAATTTAAAAAAAAATGTCTTTAGCTTTAAATAATTATAATTGTACAATTTTACAACGTTTAACGATTTGTTTAAAATATGTCAAAATGTTCATGATTACAATTTAACAAAAAGGTCGTTGATGCTTTTCACTTGATTCTCATTTGGCACATCTAGTATTGTATATTTACCAACTGAAATAATTAGGATTGAAGCACTTCAATTTCAAATTTTTTCATTTTGAGGACCTTCCATTTAAATTAGTTCATTTAAAAATTTGCTCGGGATTTCAGCGTTAATTTTGAGATTGTTCAACTTTAAACTGTTAAAAACATTCAATTCGAGGGGCTAACACTATTGAAATCTCTGGAAATATTATAAAATCTTTTGGAATTTTTATTATTTTAAAAGATAACGAAAATTATGAATTACTTTCTTTGCAGGCAAAGTTTTACATTTTATCATTTAAAATTACTTTATTTGAGGCACTCCAAAGAATAAATTGCTCAATTTTTAAAGGTTCTCATTTAAAAATGGTTTAATTATTTTTACTTGCAATATTCTGCAATCGCATACAATTGTGTTGTAAGTTTACTGTACATCGAAATTTGACGTACTGTACCGTTTAATGAATCTTGAGATTTCAGAAATTAAAATTTCTGTTGCCATTCAAGGAGGCTTTTATTATTTATTATTTTCCCTGGTTATTTTTCTACTTTGAATATTCGGAAAGTTATAGTTTTGATTCTTTCAGCATTCTTTAATTTTATAAGTGCCTATTCAAAAAATTAGATATCAAATGGATATTATATTTATTTCTGTACCTCAGCCTGGGATTTCTAATTCAGATATTGCAAAATAAAGTACAAATTTTATTTATCATGATAACTTTAATATTGGTTTCTCATTTTTCATTAAATTTTATCCTCAACTACTCTGAAAAATGTATCATTTCAATAAATTTATATTATCAAAATTCATAATATGCATTGGTATTAAAACAAACGTATTTGCATTGTCTTTTTTTTTCTAATTAAAAAAAGTGCGCATCGTAAAAAAAAAGGTTATTAAATATTTTATTGCAACTTGTGTCGTTTTTCCATATATTTAATTTGTTTATTTTCAATGTTATTTTTTACGATTTCAACCACAAATACGCATCCTAGCCTAAAGTGGTGATAAGAAAAATTTTATGACAAAAGTTTATTACAAATTTGTAGATTCTTTAAACAAATTATTTATCACAAATTTTCATAGCTCTTTTTTGTGTGGGCAACTTTTGTCTATTAATTTTTTTTCATAGCTTGTGTCACTTGTCAAAAAACTTAATTCTTTTATTTTTAATTTTAGTTTCTACAATTAAAACAAAAATTACGCATTCTATCGAAGTGATTGGTAACAAATTTTTAGATCTTTTTTGAATGCACAATTTTTGTCTATTCATCTTTTTACGTACCTTGCGTCATTTTTTCAAAGATTTAATTTTTCTATTTTTAATGCTATTTTTTACTAATAAAACAAAAAATACGCATCCTATTAAAAAGTGATGAAATAACAAATAATAATATAATAATATGAATAACAAATTTGTAAATCTTTTTTATATGCACAATTTTTGTTTCTTCTTCTTTTTTCATACCTTGCATAGTTTGACCGCTAAATGGAATTTTGGATTTTTCATTACTTTTTTGTGGGATCAAAATTTGAATTTTTGATGTTTCAAACAATTAAAAATGTTGTTATGACAATATTATAGCGTGCTCAAAAAGCAACGTTATTCTCCTCTTGACTGTTTTTCATATCGTGCGTTTTTTTTGCTTAAAATGTTCATTTTCGTTTGTTTTTTGGAATTTTGTAAATGCTATAACTCCAGCAAGTTTTATTTTATCATGAGCTTGCATGAAAAAATGCATGGACGTGCAGGAAGCTAGAGTAGTATGCCAGGACAGAAAAGTTTGGCGACAAATA
>JAABKJ010013181.1:0-10365 GCA_011634705.1 Andricus grossulariae
CTTCACAATTTTCAAATAGCCAAGACTTCAATTTAATATTTAATGCTTTCAATTATACACCTTAGTCCATCAGGAGATTTTTCTAAGGTTCTAAATTAAAGAATTGTTGAATATTAGTTCCAATTTTTCAAATACTGAATGCTTTATAACTTAAGTTCTTCAAACCTTAGATGTACACAATGTTAAAGAAAACTTTGCATGTTATTATTTATAAATAATAGCATTCAACAAAATGCCTTCTTAAGCTAGCTTTCTTGTAATTCAGAAACATTTATCATGTCCTGCTAAATTCATTTAACACAGAAATCTACTAGTCAAAGAAAAACCTGAAAATCATTTCAACTTTTCTTTTGAAATACTTGTGAGGTGTAGTGTAAAGATAATGGTCACTATTTTGCGTAATATTTATTATATAATGACCGGTAACGCTCCATATATATTTAAAATACTATAAAATGAGAGGATTTTTCTCAAACGCTGAATTTAAAATCAAATAAATCGCAAAAATAGTTACTTTTCTGCTATTGTAAATATCTTCATCTGATCTGCATATATTATAAAAATATTTCTAAAATTTCTTGTTTTAGCATTATCGCTTTCCTTAATTTCAAAGCAAAACTTTAGGTTGTTTAGAACTGTTCTTAGTTTCGAAAATCTCATTATCTAAAGTGGTCAAGTTTTTGGCAATCGGTTTAGATTTTATTACTATATGTAAAAGGCTCATAATGTTCAGGAAAATTTCATGATGTTAGAGTTTTACATTGAAAATTGGCATTTAAAAATAAAATATTATAGTTCGAACAAGATTTCGTATTTTTGAAAAATGGTCAGATTGGAATCCAATTATTTTTGTATAACAGAATAAAGTTCGTGAGTTAAAAAATCATTTGAAAAAAAAAGATTTATAATTGTTTAGCGATTTTAGGTGACGTTGATGTTTTACCTCGAAATTTGATATTTTCAAACAATAATAATTATAATCTAACAAATTTGAAGAAATCGGTATTTTTTAGTAAAAAATCATTCGATTAAAAAAAACATACATTTTTTTACAATTGTAGGTTATGCTGGCGGTTATCACCAGAAATATCTATAAATATCTGTAAAGATTAAAAAAAATATTGACAATTTTGGAACAATTCAAGGTTATGTTAACGTTTTTTACTGGAAATTGGTTATTTTATACAAGAATCATTGAATTTCAGAGAAGTTTTACAATGAGAACAATTATAATAATATTTTTAACCGGAAGTCGGTTATTTTAAACAAAAAACATTCGATTTAAAAGAAGAGTAATAGTGAAAACAATTTTTTGTTATGCTAGTGTTTATCATCTAAGATTGCTATTGTTAATAAAAAATTCTTATATTTCAAATAATATTTACAATATTTGAATAAAAATAGGGTATGTTAGTTTTTTTTTGTCGGAAATTGGCATTTTAGAACAAGAATGCAACGGCTTGTTTGTCTATATATTTTACAAAAATAGTATATAATAACTCTAAAGTTAAGATACCAGTTTTGATCAATTATATCAAATATTTTTTTTGCTTTTCCTTTCTATTGTTTTAAACAATAGATACTATGAAACAAATCAGTTTTCAAATCATATTAATTAAATATTTTAACTTAAAAACTGCGTGATAAAAAAATAGTAATCGCGCCCCTAACACGCTTGTTTACTTTCTAGTTAAAATTAAAATCCCGGTTACTCTTCAGAACCATATTATTCAAACAAACATAAATAATTGAAAAATACTTTATTTTATATATATTTTTTATCTGAATATTATACTTGAAACATTTATCTTGAATCTGAAAATTGTAATTATTCATCACGGTCTAGTAGTACTGCTATCTGGTTAAATTAAGAGCTATAAAGTAATGATATAAATGAAAGTAAGTTAGACACTTTTTATTTGGAAATAGCTGATATTTTCAAGTTCTGAATTTGGAGAACGCGATGTTGAAACTTTACCAAATTTCCAATTGCCAAAGTTTGATCATCAATGAAGAATCTCGAAAGCTGACATATGTGACATTCAGCATGGAAAGAACCCAATTTGTCTTTATTGAGTTAAGTATAGGGACATATAACCGGGTAAATTTCCGACATTTCAAACTCAGGATACACCCTCCAGGTTACACCTTTCAGGTTGAAGATTGAGTCGCCGGGGCATTTTTTATCTTGAAACTTCGAAAACCCGAATTCGGATTAAAACGCATCTAAATTTGACGAGTGCCATAAGCGTACATTTTAAATTTTTGGCCCAAACAGGAAATTTACCCACTACCTGTCACTTTTGGGACATAAGTATAATGTCACGAGATAGCGTATAGATTGAAGTTTGATTTTAAATCCAAGATTCAAAGTCTGTAATTTTGACTGTTCAGAAAATGAAAATATCTCCTAAACTACTAGGTATGTCCGGCAAGTATCCGAACTTTTGGTGTACCATGAGTTAGAGTTAATTTTGGTCAATGGCGATGATACTTTGCTGCATTCTGTTTCATTTCCTCTTCGTTTTAAAATCATTTTCCTTTTAGAGGATACTTTGATTTGAGAAAATTCCAGAAATCACAGAGAAGCATGTCAGGACTGTATGAGGGCTGCCGAAATTGTTTAAGGCCGCGATTCACCGGAAATTTCTGAATAAGCTGCGAAAAATAAGCAGGTGCGTTGTTGTTGCGAAGGACCCAGTCACCACTTTTTCACAAATCAAGACGTTTGCTTCTCACTGCGCCACGTACTCGATTCAGAACTTTGTGGTAATACTTTCTGGTCCACATTTTGAGGTGTTTTGGCCGTTGCGGGCCTGCCAGAACAAGGCTCACTTTCCACTGAAGCACAACTACTTTTAAATAACCTGAACCACTCTTTCATTTGAGTATCGCTCATAGATTTTTGAATAATAACGATGATTTCCAAACATGAACAGTCAAGTGTTTAGCAAAATCTAACGCAAACTCTTTGTTCAGTGCGTACAGTAAATAACTGTTTTGGCAACAGCACGACTAGGTACATAGTTAAAGCACAGAGTCGGATACTTTCCGGACATACCTAGTATGATCGATGAAGTGGGAACGTCACATATTATCTTTGATATTAACACTGATGACTCAATATAATATTTTTTATCAGAATAAGATACTCAAGAAGTTTTGCAAGTAACTGAGGATTCTAATTATTTCATTACGGGGAGGTACGGTGCAAAAAGAGTGATGAGGTTAAACTGGGAGCAGGGAATCGGAATAGTTTGGGTTTGGGAGGAAACTTTGTGGAAGTCGATCGAAATTCAGGGGGTAGTACAAAGTTGAAACTATCCACTTACCGTGTACCCATCGTATGTCCACGAGCCAAATTTCATAAAGCAGGTCTGCTCATCGAAGGGGAAGTACTCCACGTCGATCTCGCAAAATGACTTGTAGATCGCCGGGGGCTTCCACACCACCTTGCCAGTATGATGTAAGATAGCCTTAGTCATTATGGTCACCTCGTAGTTTCCATCCGCGCTGGAAAAGAAAAGAATGGGAAAAGATGACGAGGATTCCGGTTAAAGAAGAAATTTGAAAGTTTAGAGACTGCGATAGAAAATACGACTTTACGTGAAGCACTTAAAGTTTGCTATTATATCTCCCGCTACTTTCTTTCCTTATCTTCTCTATTATGAATGTTCCCACACGGTATCGATCCGCCCGCTCCACTCTTGGCTCTGTTTCCATGTCAGAATCCAATAAAAAGAGAGACCGAAACCAAGAGAGAAGAAACGAAAAGCCGACGAATTTGTGCCTTTTCGATAGGCAATTAGGGGTCGTCCATATACTACGTTACCAATTTTGAGCTATTTTTGGGTTTATCTTGCATTTTTCCGCATTTATAGTGAGTTCAGTTTAAAATATGCCTACGTAATCGTGTGGAGAACAATATGTATAAGGTTTGGTAATCAATCAGGAATAATTAAAACTAAAGTATTAGACTTCACAGCCTGGAACAAATTCTTTTTAATAAAATTAATCGTTGGAGGGATATTGTTGAATGAACCTCTTTTTTATTTGCAGGTTATTATGTATATTTTCGGAACAATATATTCAAAGCGGTATAGCTCTGCAGCTTAAACTGTGTATTTTGAGATTAAAAAAAATATCTGAACGTTAGATTTCTTTTGAAATAAGAAATTGATATTCATTCAATTCTCCGTGAAACAAAAACAAACATTCATGTCGTATAGTTCAGGAGATGCAGCTTTCAAAATGTATGTTTTTCAAAATAAATTGTAAACAAAAATTAGTTTTAGGTATTGTGAAATAGCATATAATTATTGTTATTTTGTTGTTGTCGAACCATTGCCTCTCTACTGCAATTTGCATTCAAAGTTGTTGCTCTAATAATAAAAGTACATAAAATAACATACGATTCGGAAAACTTCAATAATTCCCGATATATATAAAAATTAGTTTTCTTTCAAAAGTTGATGCGCTCGATGTTTATTGACCTATTTCAAGAATTATTAAAGCCTTTCAGATTTTTATGTCATTTCATGCACTTTTATTATTTTGGTAACACATTTTTACGCAAATTGCAGTAGAAACGCAAAATAAAAAAAAACGTACTTTATAGCAAAGTTTCATAAAATTGGGTATTTTTCAACAAGCTATAACTTCGAACGCAATAGAGATAAAACCTTTTCTTTATTTTTTGGAGCCACCCATTTTTTTTACCAAGACAATATTTTTCAAACCAACCAGACAAATTTTCCACAAAATGATTAAGCTTTTAACAAAATAATTACTTTTTTAGGAAAAAAGACGACGTTTTCAGAAGACAGTTGATTTTTCAACCAAAAAAGATGACTTTTCTACCATAGGAGATGAATTTTCAATCCAAGAGGACAAATTTTTAATAAAGTAGTTGAATTTTCAACAAAAAAGATCGAATTTTTTAGAAAAACAGATGACTTTTTATCTGACAATGATGAATTTTCAACAAGAAGATAAATTATAATTTAGGAAAGATGAATTTTCGACTGAAGAGGATAAGTTGTCAACCAAAAATAGGATATTTAAATTTTCAACTAGAAAAATTAATTTTCAACAGAAAAAAAAATGTCAACCAGTTAAGTTTATCCTGGAAAGACGAGGTTTCAACAAAATCCACGAATTTTCTATGAAATAGTACGAGTTTCAACTTATAAAGAAGAAATTTTAAATCAAAAATCCAACAGCTAATTTTTCAGGTAAAGAAATTAATGTTCAGATAAACAAAAACTGATATAAACAAAGTAGGTAAATGTTTAACGAAAGAAGTGAAACTTAGAATAATGTTGTTTAAAAAAAATGTTAAATTTTAAACAAAAAAGACGAATTATCTACAAAACAGTTGAATTTTCCACCAGAAAAATATGATTTTTGAATAGAAAAGGTACTTTTCTACTAATCTGTTATATTTATAACTTGATAGTTTAATTCTGAACCCAATAGTAGAATTTTCTACAATATTGTTCGATTTTATAGCCAAAAAGATGAATTTACTACTGCATCAATGATCATGCTGGACGAAATGTTGCTCTTGATATACTTTTTAAAAAGTCCCTCATAAAAAGCGATGAAGAGAAGCCACTAATTAGGGGTGTGCAAGAAACTCGAAACTCGAAGTTCGAACGAGTCGAGTCAAGCTTGTTAGCTTTCGAGTCGAGTCGAGCTGAGTCGATCCGGTTCGAGTCGAGTCAAGTCGAGATCGAGCTTTCCAGAAAGCTCAAAACTTTTAAAGTACTTGAATGTGTTCGAGAACTGGAAACTTTCGAGAACCGAATGAGTTCGAGAACTGAAACATCTTCGAGAACTTGAAAATTTCGAGTTCTCGGATGTCTTCGAGAACTCGAAACTTTCGAGCTACTCGAAAGTTTCGAGCTGCTCGAAAGTTTCAGGTCCTCGGAACTTTTAAAAGTAACAAGAATTTTTTCGAACCCGAAACTTTCGAGTACTCGAAGCCGTTCGAGTTCTTAAAACTTTCGAGTAGTTTGAAAATCTCGAGAACTCGAAATTTCGAGCAAGCTCGAGCTCGACTAGACTCGACTCGAAAAATCGGCTTGACTCGACTAGAAGTTTCGATCTTTTTGCACAGCCTTAGAACTAACTTTAGAAATCGAAACGGATCAGCGAGACCCGTTTCCAAATACAAGAAAAGGAAACTATTGCAAATCAGTTTAGCATGAATTATGAAAGTGTTAAAGCTTAACCTCTGAAGCCTAATGAGATGCATGTTATAAAAACCAATTGAGCATATATAACATTCACCAATGCCAAATATATTGTATTTCACATATTTTTGTTGTTGAATGTAACCTCAACAGATAATATAGAATTAATATCCTTTAAACAGATAATAACTATTAAATTATTCAGTTTAGAGAAAATTGCATTTTATGAACGTTGTGCAGATTTGCAAGAGCAATGCAACTGAATTGGTACATTTGGTAAAAAAGGTTATTTTGAGTATTTTCTGTATTATTCGTCATATCATGGAATTATTGTAGTTCATAAATCATCTTACATTACAGAAGAAACGTAGACGAATGCATCACAACTTTTGAAAAGATGATGTCTTTTGAACCACTCTAACCCTGATATTCGATTTCCGGTAATGTATTCAATTATTCAGAATAAGTAGGTTGCTTTTCAATTCTTTAGAGAGTTAAACAAACAAGTGGAACCTTAGAGCCGCAGTGCTATGAATATCTGATAGCTTGAATACATATTTCACGCTCTCAATTGGTATCTGATTCTTCTGCTGAATGTCGTAAATTATTCACTTATTCAGAGAAGATTTCCTGTAGAATGTACATCAAAACTGTTGTATAAAAAACATTTATAAAAGCGATCAGAATTTACTTTTTCGAAAGGTATTCTTATAGACAGAAGAAGAACAAAAATTGTTTATGCATTTATTTTGATGGTTTGAACCATTTTTCAGGAAATCGCCATTGAATCCGAATGGGTTGATTATAATAACTTCAAGTCAAAAGTAAATAGTGAGACAGAAGTGTCTGCTTTTGCGTGTTTTTCTTGTTTTTAATAAAAATAACAAAAGTAGAGGCTAAGAGTTCCATACTATTCAAATTTTATATTTGCGCACATTCCACATGTCTATTATAGAAAAACATTTCAAAATCCTCTATAAGTACATTGTCCTTATTGTGAACTAGAAATTTGTTGAACAATTTTTGAAAGTAAAAAGCTTTATATCAACACATTTCAAGTGTTCCAAAAAGAAATTTTGTAGAAGTTAATATGAAATTATAATTCTTATTCCAAATAATTGTCTCTTCATTGTTAGTGCACGGAACACGATTCTATTCCCTGTTCTCTTTCTGAATTCTATGTCGATCTAACTTGAAATAAATCCTACGATAAAAACTTTTAGCACTCCCTAGAATTTTTCAGAACTTGATAAAATCTTTCAAAAGCGTATAACATGTATATATGTCGTTTTCAGCAATATAGACGTCTTCGTACTTTTCTTAAATTCAGCGACAGTTCTGAAATAAAACTTACACGATATTTCAAAATGTTATAAAAACTTTGTGAACTTTATAAAAGTTCTTAGGACTTCAAAAACACCATTACAAGATTGCAGATGTAACCTTAGAAGAAAATTTTACCGTCTTACTACATTTTTCGTAAGAAAATAAATGTTGTGGTAAATTTTTATTATGATCATTAGATACTATAAAAATATAAAAAGTGTATCAATTTTAAAGTGTCTATATTGTTCGCTAGGACACATGAATTTGTTGAAGGCTTCTCGTTCAATCACTGAAGTTTGAGCATCGTTTCTTTAGGTTAGACTCGGATGGGCGTCATCATACGAAATGGATTGTTTCCTTGTCATCGAAGAAGAGCTTAAAAAGTATTTTTCAAGTTGAAAATTACTCCCATTAATCCTCTTTTTCTGGGAAATTTTACTTTTCTCATTAAAATTGAGCCCCTTGAGAAAAATCTTCCTTGTCTATCACGTTGCAACAACTATCAAATAGCTATGAATTTCATCTCGGGTGTTTCCAATTAATTTTTATTCATAATTGTATGATGCTCATTTAATGAGCACTTCGTTTCCTCATTAAAATTAATCTGGAAATGAATCTGCTTCCTCATAGAGGATACATTATTGATTTATTCAAATCATCTGAAATTATTAATAAAAATATTTAAAAATAAAATATTAGGGGGTGCTCTGACGAGGTCCACTAACTATAATAAAAATACAAAAATAAATTTAGATCAAGCGTTTTATCTCGAATTATGAAGTCTTCTTTATTGACACATCAGCTTTGAATTATATTAATGTAAAAAGTTTTAATAAAAAAAAAATACTTTTCAAATATTATAAATGACCATAGCTGCCTTCATTTTGAATCAAATGAAAAAAATCGTCCTTGCAAACGTCGATAGAAATAAAGAATTCTTTGTTATTCTTACATTAACTTTAAACAAAAATAATAACAAATTTCTTACTGTAAATTTTTTTTTCAATATTATAAAAGACCATTACCTTCTTACTCTTCAATAAAATAAGCAATATTATAAGCTATATATATACTAATAAGCTACTACTATTTGGTTGAAAGTGTAACTATTCTGTTCAAAATTTGACCTTTTCGGGTGTCAATTAATGTTCTTAGATGAAAATCTAACTAATCCATTTTTGGGTAAAAAATTAGAGTTTTTAGTTGGCAATTCAACTATTAAATTTGTATTGAGAATTAATTTATTTTGGTACAAAATTCAACTGCTTGGTTGAAAGTAGAACTACTTCGTTTAACATTCATTTTACTGGTTGAAGGTTTAACTAATTTGTTAAAAATTCGTTTTTTGTTGTTGTTTGAAAATATATTTTTTTAACTGAAAATTTAACTATTCCATTTATAGTTGTTAATTCATGCATTTTGTTAGAAGTTTGTCTTTTTTCGTAGAAAATTATTTCTTTTAGTTGAAAATGCAACTATTTGGTCAAATTTGAACTACTTTGCTTAAAAATCATTCTATTTATTAAAAGTTCATCGTTTTGCTTGGAAATTTAAGTCTTTTGTTGTAAATTCGTTTTTCTTTCGTTGAAAATCAATTTTTTGAACTGCGAATTTAACTACTACATTTTATAATTAAAAATTGATCGTTTTTAGTTTTAAAATTAACTATTGGGTCAAAAATGAACTTTTATGTTGAAAAGTCAACTGTTTTGTAGAAAATTCGTCTTTTTGGCTTAAAAATTCAACTCTTTTGTAAACAATAGGCCCTTTTGTCTTGAAGATTCCACAATAAGGTTGACGATTTTTCCTCTCTTTTAAATGAAAAATCATTCTTGATTGAGAATTCATCTCTTTTGGTAGAAATTTGATCTCTTTTGTTTTAAAATTCAAGTACTTAAATAAGAATTACATTTTTTTGTTTGGTGATCTTTTTTTAAGATTCTTCTTTTTTATGCTTATAATAATTGAAATATAAACCATTACATTTTTTGTTGAGAATTTATATTTTTGGTTCAATTTGACTGTTTCTCATTTGAAATCAAAACCTTTTTTTTAGTCGAAATATCAACTAATATATTTTTCGTAGAGAATTAATATTTATTAATAGAAAATTCTACTTCTTGGTTGAAAGTTGATTTTCTTGATTGAAAATTTATTCTTTTTTTTGAAAATTCATCATTTTATTTTCAAATTTAAAAACTCGACTAATTAATTGAAAATTTATCTTTTTAGGTTGAAAATTCAAAGATTTTGTTAAATATTTCACTATTTTGTTGAAAATTCATCTCTTCTACTTTAAAGTTTCACTATTTGCTCGTAAATGCAAGTATTTGATCTGAATTTTTTTTTATTTGTTCAAAATTCAAGTATTTTGTTGGAAAATGATCTTTCGTAGTTACAAATTTATCCTTTTGGGTTTAAAAATGAACTATCTTCTGATATTTGTGACCTCATCGAAGAGGTTTCAAGCTTCAAGTTATTAAACAGCCCCTACAAGAATTAAAAAATGGTCCAAATTGAGGCTCCGGATGTAAAACGGAGATATAGAATTATTTTTCTGAAGTGGAGAGGCCCTTTTGAGCGCACGAGAATAAAGATTCGAATTTTAATTCTTAAAATACATATCCGCATGAAAAATTAAATGGTGCATTTTTTTTCTTTCAATAAAAAAGTTGTAGATTTTTTAGTATTTGAATTATTTACAAAAAAACTGTTTTCTCTTCTCTGATTAAAATATTTTGCCTCTTTCAAATTCAACTCGCGACGAAGTCGGCACTTTTTAATATTTCAAAGTAAAATTTATGAGAAGTATGAATTGACATCTTCTGCGACCGATAGCGTT
>JAABKJ010013182.1:0-10365 GCA_011634705.1 Andricus grossulariae
CAACTGCGTAAGCGTTGCGTATGGAAGGGGAAAGCCTCCTTATTGGCTAAACTTTATTGAAGGATATCTCTGCAAAGAAAAGTGATATCTTCAATTTTAAAAAAGCTTTTTAAAGTTTGAGAGTTATACTTTTAGATGGCGTGACCCGACTTTGGAAAAAAATTTTTTTCGCGATGTAACATAAGCTTGAATATACCAAAAAACCGCATTTTTCGCATTTTTAGGTCAGGATATCTGAAAAACCTGACGTGCTGGGAAAATTCTGACCTTGGATTCGGATTCTACGCAGAAAATGACATCGGTAATGACCCTCAGTTAGCCAACAACAATCGCAATCCATTTTTTGCAGATCTGTGAATCAACACCAAAAACTCGCAAAACTCATTTTTTCACTTATGGAGTTTTTTTGGGACCCTATTAAACCAACTTATGGGAGTGATATTTAAACAGTAATATTTTATTCGTATTCTATAACTCATAGTGAAGAGAAATGTTGTGTTTCAACTCGATTCAGCTAATATTGAGGATTCTTAATAAAATTTACAAAAACGTCTTTTTTTATGGGAAATGCGTGTTCAACTTAATGGGACACGCGTCAATACTAAATAATTTTTTTTTCTGAAAAAAAAAATATATAAAAATGGATTCATATGGCGTTATTCCAAAAAATTCGAGAAAAAAATTTCCAATGCATTTTTGGACCACCATATTGTACACTGTACAATATAGTACAATGTGATGTGTAAATTAAAAAATTCTGTTCTTTATTTTTCTTATATTTTGTGGATTTAACGTCGCTTTAAGCAAATGTTAACATTATAAATTTATTATATAATCCGATAATGGATCATTTATTTAAATAATGGATGACTTACTTTGAAGGCACAGAAAACCAATAAGAAGATCGCACACTTCATGATTGAATTAATTATGAATTTTTTCTACTTTGTATCAAAAACGAACCAGAAAAATTTCATTTCAGTCTCTTTATATTAAATACTTACAACACGTAGAATATTGATTTAAATGACGCAAGAACATTTCATAAGAGAAATGATCGTAAATAATGAGCAAGTCATCATGAATTTATGTGTCGGCAAATGGAATGCGTTGCATCAATAAAAAATCTGCTTTTTTAGAATCTTCGTTTTCCTCCTTTACTTTTAATATTTGCTCTTTGAAAGAATATTGTACTGAATTAACTGAAAAATTAAAAATTAGAACAAACTACATTGCTTATAATAAATTTATCAGATTCGTGTTCTTCACAGTTATATAAACAAACACATATTGTTAATATATATGAAAAATTGAAAAATTGTTTTTTAAACAAATAAAGCTCAAAAAATAAATAATTATGTAATTAAAACATTGAGAAGACTCCTGGATTTCGTCTTCGTCAACATTATATAAAGAAAGCATACTATTAATCATTAAAAGAATGAAAGAGATTAACAAATAACTATGTAAACAACTAAAAATATATTGTTTCAAAATAAAAATGTTAAAAAATAAATGAAAAATTTCAAATTTTCTGAAAATGGATAATATCCTAACGAGGAGTATAAAACTTTCAAGAAATTGATAGTTAAACTGTGTAAAATAGAAGAAAATTGAAAAAAATTGAAAAGTGAATTTTCAAGAGTTAAAAATTTAATTTCCAATTTTCTTGAATTATCATGAATATGAAAAAAAATAAAAAGTTTGAAATGCAACTGTTCTAAATTCAATTTTCTTGAATTTTGAATATTTAAAAATTGAAGTGCTGAAAGCTGAAGAAAATTGACAATCGAATTTTCAACTTTTGAAAATTAAAGAAAATTGAAAATTAAATTTTCAACAGTTGAATTTTTAATTTCTAATTTTATTCAATTATGATATTTAATATTTTTGCATTATTTCTCTATAAATATTTGACAAGTATCGTTTTTAATATTTTACAAAATTATTGTCTTTGTGAGTAATTTTGAAAATTGAACGGATAAAAATTGAGAGTTGAACATAAAATTGTGAATTTTCATCCAATTTGAAAAATTAAATTTTCAGCTTATGAGAATTACAGATATTTGAAAATGGAATTTTTTGAACGTTTTTTAAAAATTATTCTAATTGTTGTTTTTGAATTTTGTTGAACTCTAAAATCGCAGGATTTTTCAAAGTCTACGTTAGTGTTGGTTTAAAATTATTTTTTTTCATTTGAAAGTTCAACTTTTGTTAAAATTATTATTATTTGGGTAAATACATATTTTCGAGTTGAAAATTCGTGTGTTTCTTTGAAACTTCATCTCTGTAGTGGTAGAAATTTTTCTTTTACGTTAAAACTGCATTTGCCATTGTTTTTGTTAATTATTTACCTGTTTTTTATTGAAAATTTACAAACTTTGTCAAAAATTCATTCTTTTTGGTAGGAAATTCAACTTTTGTAGAAAATTCTTCTTTTTTAGTTGAAAAATATAAGTTATTACATTTTTCCTTTTAAATTCATCTGTTTTAGTGTAAATTCAACTACTTGGCTGAAAGTTGAAGCAATTTGTTAAAAATTAATTTTTTTGGTTAAATCTGTAACTATTTTGTTAAAAATACGTTTTTTCTCTCAAAAATGAATGTTTTTCAGTCTGAATTTGATATTCTATTTTTGGTTAAAAATGTATATTTTTTAGTCGAATAAAGTACGATGTTAAAAATTTATCTTTTTGTAGAAAATTAATATTTTTGGTAAAAATTGATCGCTTTGGTGAAACTTTCTTAAATTTATTTCAAAATTAATTTACTTCTTTGAAAGTCGAACTATTCTGTTAGAAAGTTGTTTTTATTTTGGTTAAAAACAAGTTTTTTGACCGCAAACTTAACTATTGAATTTATAGTTGAAAATTTTTTCTTTCTTGATTGAAAATTCATGTATTTAGTTGAAAATTAAATTCTTCTGTTGAAAATTTAAATATTTTGATGAACATTTGCTTTTCTTATTAAATTTTTTTTACTGAAAATTTGACTATTGCATTTATAATTGAAAATAATTTTTTTTTAGTAGAAATTCATTTTAATTTAATTTTAGTTACATTTTCGATGACTAAGACTTATTTCAAATTTAAACTATTTTTGAAATCCTAAATAATTGAAAATATGATTTCATCTTTGGCTAATTATTTTGTAAGAAAAAATTACGATTTTAATTAATATTTTGTCGCACTTCTTAGTGTTTCTTTGAAAAATTATATAGTAGCCTCACTTTTTTCGAAAATAGTTTTTCTGTTAGAATAATAAATAACACAAATTATGAACATTTATAAATTTATTTTATTTCACTTTCATTTAAAATTTCAGTGACAATTTCGTCCTTCTAATTTTAACTAACACTATAAAATTATGAACGTTTGGAATTTTATTTTATTTAACTTTCAGTTACATTTTCAAAAAGTATGACTTCCTTCTAATTGTAAATATTATTGCAATCTTAAACAATTCAAAATATGAACTCATCTTCTGCTAGTTTCTTTATGAAACATTTAAATTTGAATTATTTTCGGAATTTAAAGAAGTTTAGAAAATGTGTTTATCCTTGGCTCATTTAGCTTTAAAGAACAATTTTTAGAAACAAATTTAGAGCATGGCTACTTTTCAACGAATAGGCTCAATTTTTTCACAGATTTAACTAAGAATATCTTTCCGATGACTTTTTTATATGATTCTTGGCAAATTTCTACGAATTATTAATTATCTAAAAAATTTTTCCAAACAAATTATGAGCTTGGCATTTTTTCAACAAATGAGATCAATTAGTTTAGGGTATCAAAAAAGAATGTATTGTCAATTACTCTTTTCCGCAATACTTTGCAAATATACAATGATTGTTAATTATTTTAACAATTTTCATAAACAAATTGAAAGTTTGGCTATTTTTCAACGAATTGGATCAATTTTGTTACAGAATTAAATAAGAATATCTTTCCGATGACTTTTTTTCTATAATGCTCTGCAAATTTCCAAGAATTAATTATCATCTAAGCAATTGTGATGAACAAATAAATAGTTTGACCATTTTTTAATGAATAGGCTAAATTTTTTTATAGAATTAATAAAGAGTGTCCTTCTGATCACTTTTTTCTATGATGCTAAGAAAAGTCTTTGTGAGGACTCTTTTCTATGTTGCTTCTGTAAATTTACAAGGATGATTAATTATTTCAACAATTTACACAAACAAATTCAGAGTTTGGCTATTTTTCAACGAATCGGCTCAATTTATTTACGGAATCAACAAAGAATGTATTTCCAATAAGTCTTTTCTACGTTACTTTGCAAATTTACAATAATTATTAATCATTTAAACAATTTTCATACACATATTTAAAGTTTGGCTATTTTTCAAGGGATAGTGTCAGTTTTTTTACAGAATTTACTAAGAATATCTTTCCGATGATTTTTTTCTATTATCCTATGCAAATTTCCAAGATATATTAATTATATAACCAATAGTCATGTTTTTTTTACTGAAAGTTTAACTATTGCATTTTTAGATGAAAATTTATCTTCTTGGTTGAAATTTTCTTTTTTTGTAGAAAATTATTCTTTGCGGCAGAAAGTTCACATTTTTGTTAAAAATTCCTCTTTTAGGTCCAAAATTCATTTAATTGACTGAATTGTTTTATTTTTTTTTCAAAATTCGTTCATTTGTTTTGTAATATTAATTTTTTAACAGGAAATTAACCTGCTCCAATTTTCATTGAAAAAGTATCTTTTTTAGTTGAAAATGTATGTATTATCTTAAAAATTTATCTTTTTGTTAGCAAATTAATCTTCTTGGTTGAAAATTCATCATTTTGGTTGACAATTCAACTAATTAGTTAAAAATTAATTCTTTCAGTTGAAGCTTCTTCATTTTAGACGAAAAGTCATATTTCGATTAAAAATTTATTTATTTTGTTACAAATTTGTGGTTTTTTGTAGAAAATTAATCTTCTTGGTTGAAAATGCATCTTTTTGGTTGATGATTCAACTGTCTGGTTAAAAATTAATTTTAACATTCCTATCATTTATGTACGGCCGTCCGTCTGTAAACACGATAACTCTCTAAAAAATGAACGATTCAAATCGAGATTTATCGCACTTTTTTATGCTCCAAAAGAAAGAACTAGTACGTTAACCAGATATTTTTGATAGAAAGTCAAAAAGTTAGAGCAAGTTAAGAGAAGAAAAACGTTGCTTTTTCAAAGCCCTACAAGGTTATCTTAACACTTTTTCAATTTTCTCGGAAAAAGAAAATTCTACTTTTGATAGGACAAACAATAATTGAAAATCAAATATTCAAATTTTTGGTCAAACCATTCAAGATACGAAAAAAGATGAAGAGGCAAAAATTGAGTTCCCAAAAAAGATCTACAAATTTGTTAATGCCAAATAATTTCTTGATAGGATGCGTACTTTTTGTTTTATTCGTAAAAAACAACAATAATAAAAAAATTCAATTTTTGGAAAAACGACACAGAACACAAGTAAAAGAAAATTGATAGAGAAAAGTTGTTCAACCAAAAAAGAGATACAAATTTTTTATAATTTATTTTTTGATAGGATGCGCAGTTTTTGTTTTAATCGTAAGAAATAACATTATTATAAAAAATTAAATTTTTGTACAAACGACACGAGCTACGGAAAAAATAAATCGACAAAAGTTGTTCAGCCGAAAAAGAGCTACAAATTTGATATTCATTATTTTTTCATGGGACGCGTAGTTTTTGTTTGAATCGTAATGAAATAGCATTAAAAATAAAAAAACTTGAAGTTTGGATTAACAACACAATCTGTCAGGCATAAAGAGGTGATCACCTCAGGGTTTCCTCCATCCCACAAGAAAATCTACCTGACGTGGACTCCATACGCAAATTAGTGAAATTAAGGGCAAATAAGTCACGAATTGATGAGGTACTTAGGATTCCTGTAAATAACAATAATCACTCAAACATAATCAGTGAGGTTTACTTCAGCCAGGCTGAGAAACGATCTGATCTCAGCTAAAATAGGTTACAAAAAACCTATAAGGGTGATTGACATCAATGAAAAGTTGACAGATGGTGATATTCAAATCAACCAAAATCATCCACAAGAACTTTACAAACTTCTGCGAAAGGTCAAGGACAAAATAGGTTCCGGTAAATCCCCTGCAAGGGCCTGGATTTACAATAAAGAGGTCTAGGTTAAGCACTCTTCCGATATGTCCTCGAAAACAATAAAGGTCCCCATTTTCGACAACTTGTATCTTCTATAAAACTTTTTGGCTGGCGCTCTACTCTCGACACCATCTACTTCGAAATGACGTTTAGCATCACTTGACGTGAATTTAAAGATTACTCCTCATAGTTATCCAGAACCTGGTCGCCGTTCACCCCTGGAGAAAATATTTCTGTTTCAGATAGCACATACATATCACATATATGAGGCCAATCCGTGTAGCGCACATATACATTAGATCCCTTTCACCTAAAGTTAATGATGTAGCTGATATTATACACCTTTACGATTTGGATATTCTCGCAGTATCCGGGTCGTGGTTCCAATAAAACATTCCTGAATCAGCAGTAGTTATTAAGAGATATAATGTGATTCGCGCCAATCGAAAAAGTAGCAATGTGATGAGAGGTGTTGGGGTAGCTATCTATATTAAGGATACATTACAAATTGAATCTCCAATAGAAAATTGCAACCCTTGTAGCTATGAATCTGATCACACCATCTGTCTGGGCGATTTCAATGTCAATGTAATTGAGGCTGGGAATCCAGGCTGCAAAAATTATACTCTCTCTTGCCCTTTTTGTTTAAATCAAGTTATTGATGCCCCAACACGACCAAATGCAATCTTAGATCTTCTGTTTGTTAGCACAAACTTCCAAATCAGCAATTCAGGTGTAATCGCATTATCAAAAAAGTTTGATCACATGATTTTCTGTAACATTGATTTGGAGTCCAAAAATATATCAGGTATTTTCCGAGTGGGTAGGGATTTGAAGCGAGCGGACCAGCAGGTATTCAGTGAAGCAGCAAACCCGAAGGACTGGAATAGCATCTTAAATTGTAATTTGGTTGACGACAAGGTTAAACGCTTCTCTTTTCTGGTCTGGAAACTAATTAATAAGTATTGTCCGACCCGACGTTTTTGAATAGCTAGGCCAAAGCAGCTACGGTACTCTGACACAGTAAGAAAGATCTCCAGAGCTAGAGACAGGAGTAGCTGCAAATGGCATAGGACCAACTCGGAATCTAGCAGAGCTAAATTTGTGTACCTTCGGAACTCAAACAAGTATGCCCTAAAAATTGAAAAGAAGGGATATCTCTCGTCATTTCCTCTTCTAAACATGTTTGGGAGAAAATTAATCTAGCGGGAGTATGGTCTGGACGGCAACAACATTCATTGACTAAATTAATACCGGACCCTTCCATGATCAATGCTTTTTACATTGACACTATCCCACCAGCAGAGGCCTCAGAATATCTGCTTCAGGACTTAAGAGGTTTGGCAAACAAATTTGAGTGAGACTCCGATAACACCCTTGTATTTCGGTAGATCGACTTGGACCATCTTTATAATGCTCTGAAGTCAATCACTTTCACAGCAACTGGATCAGATGGTATTAATAGCTCATCGATTTATTCGTTCCTGCCTTCCTGTCTTCCAAAAATATTAGATATAATGAACCCTTTTTTAACAGTAGGAGTGTTTTCCTCTGCTTGGAAACTAGGCATTGTGCGCCAATTGTCGAAATGTAAAGGCCCAAGTTCCTATAAAGATCTTCGCCCAATCACCATCCTACCTTATCTCTCAAAAATCTTGAAGAAGATCTGTGTATAGCAGCTAGCCTTCTTCGATAACAAAAACAGGTTCTCACCTTCTTGCAAGTCGGGCTTTGGGAAGGGGTTCACTGCTGAGATGACCCTTTTCCATGTTTCTAATGAGGTAGGTCGAGCGTTGGACTATTCTGAGGTAATCTTGATGGCCCTGTTAGACATCTCCCATGATTTTGAAACATTGATCCATGGCTTACTCTTGGCAAAGCTAGCGTCGTAAAGATTGTCAGAATCGGCTCTAAGTTGGTATAAGGGTTTCCTTTCGAACAGAGAACAATGTGTGGCGATCTCTGACTCTCAAAATATGCGAACGTCTCATCTAAGAAGTGTGAATAGAGTTGTGTTGCAGGGGACAGTTTATAGCCCAACTCTATTTTCGAGCTACACTAAGGATCTACCAGAAATCATTTTCTAGGTCTTGCTTCGCGGAATCCAATTAGATAAGAATGGATCAGCGATCGAAGCTGCATCTCTGTATTTTCGCCTTCGAGTTGTGGTCGAGGAGTAAACCCCCATATTTGAGAGAGCTTCTTACTCCTGTGGAAGAAAAGCGTCGTCGAAAATCACTCACAACAAGATCCGACGGTAAATTTAAAGTTCCATTTGTAGGATCATCTAAAGCGGAGGCTACTTTTGTCTGTAGAGCGCCACACATGCTTAACGACCTTTGAGACCCGTTGTCCTCTCATACAATACGTTCAGTCAGAAATTCTGAATTCTGATTCAGCCAATTATTGTGCTTTTTATGTTCCTATTGTTCATCTGCTTTTGTGTATTCAATTTTATGTAGACTGGGTTTTATTATTATTATTATTAATAACATCTTACGATAATATCAAAATACTCTACTTTGAATGGCTGTTAGTCCCTGAAAAGTATTGTATTTTATTACTCTCCCTTTTACGGGTTTGAGGGCACCGTTCCCTTTACATCTTTTACAATTTCACTTAACCACTATGTCTTATGCTTAACTTAACCTGTAATTGCTTCGCCTCCTTATTACTTACAAGTTCTTAAATATTGCCTTACTAACTATTATAGCACGTGCGCGAGACCTTCCAGGGCTTCCGTCTCCTGTTACCATTACTTTTCAAGCTTTTCCAAGTCACGCAACACTAATTTTCCTTATACAAACTTCAATTTTGGTTTTCTTCTCCCCAATGCATTCTCTCTTCCCTTTTCTCTTCTAAACTCTTCATCCACTTTTCCCCTTGTCCACAACCGCTCAGTTTCCACCTAACTTTGTCTACCACGCTCTTTCCGCCTTCCTTTTCCCCTGTACATCTCTCTAAGACGTGCTCCCACGATTCCCTTTTATACCCACATACCCTACACATTTTCATTTCTTCACTCATCCAATATTTACACTCATTCATGCCTTCTCCTATTCTGAAACGTATCATCCCGGACAACCTGCACTCCTCCCAGCGGACACGTTCTGTAAATGTTACATAACAAAAAGGGAATAAATTATGTATATACATATAATGTATCTAATAATATGTAAATACACTTATATAATTGTATTATATGAATATATTCATGTATCAATGGGCCTCAGGAGTTGGAATATGTGAAAATGACAGTTTTTAAATTTTTACACTAAGATCCCCTAAATTTAAATCTCTGAAAAATGTACAATAATAGCTCTTTGGGTGTATATTCTATGTTAAAGAACTGAGATACTACTTGAGTTGCATCGCATGAAAAAAATACAAAAAAGAATTTTGAAATTTTTTTTAGTTTGAATTTCCCGCCAAATTTTTTTCGAAAAAATCACGCACGTTGAGGATGACCGAAAGAAGTACTGTAAATATTTTCAGATTTTTTGTAACGATAGAAACAGAAACAAAACAAAAAAACCAAAATGGACGTTAGCCCCTCTAACTCATCCAATATGGCGGCTAAAGGTTTAAAATTCTTGAAACATTTTTTTTTTGATTGTACGCTTTCAAATGGCTGACTCAACATTGAATTCCCTTTGGGGCATTTTTTGCATGCTTACCCGCCTACATCCTTTGCACCTTACAATTTTTTGAACCCATCTTCTCATAATATGTCTCAACTAAAAAAATAATGAATATATTTTTGAGATGACACTCGCCTTTTCAGCAAAAAAGCATCGCCGAGATTTTGTCACGAACGTTCAAGCGGTTTCATAGCGCAATTGGCTAAGGCATCGGCTAGGTACATACAGGTTAGGTAGTCCATTGATCACCTCCCATTCTCTTCCTTCCTTTATTGCTTTCTCTACCTCCTCCATGTGCCTCACCTTCTCCTCTTGTTGTTTAACTTCCAGTAATTTCTCGAGTTCCCTTTTTCATTTATTCTACTCCTTTCTGCGAATCTCTCCCCTTCTCCAACTCTTTAACGATAACTTCATACGCTCTTTACTCTATACACATTCCAAATCCCACCATACTCTCTTCTCCCTTCTTTCTTCCTCACTTGGCCCAATTTCTTCCACTATCTTCTCTACCCTTCCCCTCATCTTACACAACATCTCATCCACGCCTCCCCCATCTTCAATCA
>JAABKJ010013183.1:0-10365 GCA_011634705.1 Andricus grossulariae
TCCGCGACTGCTTATTAATTATTGTAACCATATTCAGCAGAAACCCTTGGTACAGGGACCCTCTATCCGCAACCCGGGGACGCGTTCGGTGGCTTTGTCATAGGCCCTCCAGTTCTATTCCAAAGGAATCGAAACAGAAACCAAGAAAAAAAATTCACTCGCTTACACTTTCCTTCCTTACACAATTTTCCTCAAACTAAGCCTCAAAACTAACATCCTATTGTACCTTATCTCTAGAATCACACGCTCTTATCAACTTGCCTTCCTCGCTTCGCCTCGCTCACATGTCCCTTCTCTCTCGCTTCCGCATCTACCACCTAATGCTTATCTACTATTTACAATATTTACATACTACTCATATCTACTCCCTCTCCTATTTACACTCTTTCCTTTTTCCATTCCTCTTCCTCTTTCCTTCTCTTCTTCTCCATCCTACCCAACGCTCCCCTCACCCATGCTACTGCCCTTTTTTCCCCTCTTTCATGCGTCAATATCTCCATGCTCATTTCACTACTTTCCACCTCTACGCACTCCTCCAACCAATGCTCCACTTTTGCAAACCCCTTCTCACACAGTTCACGCATCCTCTTTTCCCTAGAGAGCCAGAACCTATTAAAATCCTCCATGCACCCACATCTCATCCTCGCTATAATCTCCTGAGTTCCTTTTTCTCCTTTCTTACACAAATATTGCGCTCTCGCCGTTGGCATAATCCACACATAGTTCCCGTTGAACCTTGACTCTCTTATTCTCTCCTTCCCTGCTATCTCCTCTCTCTCCATGCTGTTTTTCTTAACCAACTGATATACCTTCCTTCCTTCCTCATGCATCCTTCTCACTTCATCCATCTGTGGTCCATTCGTTCTAAAATACCTTTCCCTTTCAGCCTTTATTTTCCTACCCCCTCTCCTGCTCTCCTTCACCCACCAACACTCCCTAACCAGCTTACTTCCCCCCTTTTACAAAAATTTCTCCTCATATTCACACGCCCGACTCCTTGCCAGAATTCCTACACTCGTTCTTCCCGTCTTCCTCCTGACAATATGATTAGGCGTGTCCCCTGCCAACCTCAATATCTTTTTTACATACCTCCCCTGTGTCCTATTGAACTTTTTACTTTTCCTCCACCCCCATACCTCAACTCCATACAATAGCACACTCATCACAAGTGAGTCAAACAATTTCATTCTCCTTTAAGAATCATCTGCGACTAACTTCTTTCCCAACCCTCACACCTGCCTCATCACCACATTTGCCCTCCTCACTCTTTCTTTATGTGATCATCCACTTCCCCATTCCCCCGAAACACAAAGCCCAGGTACTCAAACTCTTTCACCTCCTGCACCGTCACTCGCTTCCACTTCCACTCCCCTCCCTTATCCCTCATCCCTCCCACCTCCTTTTCTGAATACCATAACCTTGAAATTTTTGCATTCAGCTTAAACCTGCTCTTATCCAAGTACCTTCTCAACCTCTTCATCATCTCCTTTGACGCTTCCTCATTTCTAGCCAGCAGCACTATGTCATCTGTATACGCTAGTAACCAAATTCTAACCCCTCCTATCCTGACTCCTTCTGCCACCTCAGCTTCCAACTAACTACCCATATCCGCAATTAAAATCTCAAAAAGCATTGGGCTAAGCGGACACCCTTGCCTTAACCCTCTATCCATCCAGAATCCCTCCGAAATCCCCTCCCCTCCTCTTATCTTATCTTTGGCCTCTTCATATATCTCCTATACCCTCTAGATCAGGCCTCTCTCTACTTCCCTATCCTTCATCGCCTCCCACAACCTTCCCCTATCCACCGAAGGAAACGCACCTTTGAGATCCACGAAAAATGTGTACACCCTCCTGGGAATCTCTTTCCCCTACATACTTCCTTTACTACCTCCTTCAGCCTCTTCCTTACCTCTTGTGTACTAAACAGCCGTGCTTCGTTCTCCACCCCATCCAGCCCTGCTGCCCTGCTGCCTTGAATCTGAGCCCTCAAATGATTCTTTAAAAAACTCCCTTCACTCCTCACTCCCTATCTTCTCGCTTATTCCCACTCTATGCTTTCTAAACCAATTTATTATCTTCCAGACATCCCCCTCTGTCTTAACATTCCCTAACTCCTCTTCCAGATCTTTCTCTTCTTCCTTTTCTTTCTTCTTACACATCAATCTAAACTCCTTCCTCATTTCTACGTAATCCTCCCTTATCGCTGTACCCTCTCTCCACTTCCTGTACTTTCTCTTCACCTTCCTTTTTCTTTTTCACATTCCCTATCCCACCACGACTTCAGGATTCCTTTCTTCTGCTTTTTGAATACCTTCTTTTGCACGCAACTTTTTACTTTCTCTTTTAAATCTTCCCATATCTCTTCCACCGACTCCCCTTAAAAATGTAGCTCCCCTAATAATGCAGAACTATATTACAACCATTTTTAAAGAGTAATATATTTTCTAAAATATAAAATTTGCTGATGCCACTGAATAACATTTTTTCTTAAGTATACGTTAATCTCCAAACTAAAACATAGTATATTGAAAAAATGTATGCAATTGAAAATTTTTTTTTCAAAAACAAGCTTTTATTGAAATGTACTACTTTTCCTCCTCAACTTCTTTGTCATAGATCATCTCGAAAAGCTTGAACCTTCCAGGGTATCGTCAAAAATATAAATACCCCCCCACCCCCTCATATAATAGAAAAATATGTATATATATTTATTGAGGCATTTTTTTCAATCTTCCGAATTATGCTGAGATACCCAGGTTTCCAATGGTTTATAACTGTGTTGTTTGAAAATAACCGCGTCATTGAAATATCGATTGTAATAACATTAATTTATTAAAAAATATTCCAATGCACTTAAATTATTATAACTGCAGTAATTACAGCTATGATGGTGAACATTTGTCTACCAACATTTTTTTTTTTTATAATAGAAATATAAACTGCAAAAAAAATTATGGAGATTAAAATCTTTATTGCATTATAAAGAATAACCAGTCTTAAAATTTGATGGTCCTTAAATAAGAAATCGCGAAACCGCGAAGCACAAAATAATTTCTGTGACTCTCTTAGTGATAGAACAATCTGTGAATATTTATTTAATGATATCATAGTATAACAATCTATTTCACAATAACTGTATGGTGAAGTTTGGATCAAATGGTCTATATTTTTAACAAAACAGATTGTACTGTAACCAGAGACAGTTGCATTTTTAACAACACAGTTGAATTTTCGAACAAAAAATATGACTTTTCAACAAAAATGTTTGAATTTTCTTATTGGGTGCTATCAATTTAGTTCACACTTAACCAAAAAATGTTAAGGAAGTTTCTTTCAAATAGGGGAAAAAAGTAGAATTCTTTTAGAAATGGGAAAAGAGGGAAATCGAGAAAAGAGCGTGAAGTCTGACATTAAATAGCATTTTCATACTATATATATGGATACATACAAGAAATATTTAAACTTTTTTCAGCTAAAGTCTAAAATGAAAACCATTGAGGTAGTTTCCGTGCCAAAAATTAGGTCTCTGGGAAAATAAATTTTTTTATGATTATAGGAATTTAAAATTCTATTGTGCAAAACCTCTATCGCAAAAAACATTGTTCAAATAATTGTTCTTTGTAAGTTTTGAAATTTTGTCATGAAAAATTAGGTTTTCGATTTGGAATAACATCATCAGTAACATCATTTTGATTCCTAAAATCATAGCAAAACTATTTTCTTCAGAGGCCTGATTTTTGGTAGAACTACCTTAAAATAACTTAAGTTGCCTTTTCCTTATAAAAGATGACTGAAGGGACTTCTTCTGAAGAAAATGATATTGATTGTAACTAATTTATATTCAACTGAGAGACTATTTGCCAAAATATGTATCAACAGGCTTTTTCAGATCACGTTCACATGATTCACATGACTTCATATAAAACTCATATCTTCTTTGCCGATGTGAAGGCAACATGGAATTACAAAAATTTCCTTGACAAAATGTTTACAAACCGTTGAAGCTTTTAAAAATTTTAAAGAACTTTCTATTTTCAATCCTCCCACAGGAAACATTTTTTGCTTCCTCAAAACTAGAATTTCGGGCCTTGGCTAGTTGTCGATCTGAGTACATCACACATTTAGGAGGAACAAGGCTGGAGAAGGTCACAACGTTAGTTGTAATGCTCTAAGTATAATTTTTCCAGTTGTGTTAAGTATTTTGAGTATTTTTACCTGACACGAGATGCTATCGTAAACAGCCTTCTATAATTTAAACATGTACATATTGGAATTTACATGTATATGTTTAAACTATGGAAGGCTGTTTACGATAGCATCTCGCGTCACGTAAAAACGCATCAGTGTTACGTTATTTTTGTACCTACGATAACGGCCTTATTGTTGGTATGAAGTTAGGTACACTAACATATACCTAAATAAGTCCCTGATATTGTAGACATAAAAGAAACCGTCTTCTTGGAAGCATTATTTTTCAGAGACATATCCAGAACATCCATAATTATTCTCAGGATATGGAAGAAAAGAAGCCCTGTCGCCATGATCACTGTAACAGTGTAGGTATTCATTAAATTCTATTAGGTCCTTCTGAAGAGTGAGTTGTTGATTATCCTGGAAAGGTCCTGGTCGAGGATAAGCATCCAAGATGGAACGTGCTTTACGAATCTGAATATCTGCCTAAACTGCAGGTGATACATCAGATAATGCTCAAACTTTGTTATTGTTATATTTTCTTCTTTGCCCTTCTGTATTCATTCAAATATTCAAATCTGAAGTATTTTGACCTACTGAACTTAGTTGGTGAGCTGGAGTGAAATATTGTGTCGGAACTGTAAGAGTCTGCGGTCTAGGTATGGAATTCATAGCAATTGTCCTCGCGTCTTTATCATCATTAGAAGAAGATTCCTTCTAGTGAGGATTCTTTTTAGACGAGCTGATGCTTCTGTATAAAAAATACAAAAATATAGATAATACTAATCGTACTAGAAACCAATGACACATATGTTGACCGAGGATCTACATGTGTCAATTATTAGGAAGAGTATTATTATCGTGATACTTACTGATTTCTCTCGAGAAAAGCATATATATGAGCATTCGAGCACTAATAATAGGCCTAATTTCATTCTTGTGTAGATAAAACTGACTTTTTTCGAATTTCGTGAGTGACGACTCATGATTTATAAGGAATCGGCTTGCTAATAAATATACTAGCTGTGTGACGTACATATGTCGAGATAATGTGTGGAAAACAATCAAATATACACTCAGTACCTAGTGACTTCTTTTGAAATTTATTCCAATCCTCCAAGATTTCACGGAGATAACCACACGAAAAACAAATTATAGTTGAACGAATGATAATGTTTCTTGATCTAGTTGAAACTATTGTCAGAAATGAATCAACGATGCTGCTCATATAATGAATGCAAGGATTTGTAGCACAACTTATTCAAATCATTATCATTAAATCATATAAATAAATTGTCAAGACAAATAAATTTGAAACGAGTATGAATAAAATTATTTTAAAAGCGTTTGCGATTTTTGAAAACTTCGGTCACAAATCATTTCATATCTTCTATTTCTATAAACCAAAAATTTGTACATGTGATTCCGATTTTATATGACAGCAGAATCTCGTGACATAACACAGCTAATTGAAAGATATGGAAACTATTGAATCGAGGTTACGGTTTGCTGTTTCAAAAACAAATATTTCTGTTATTTCAAGTGAGAGTATTGAATTTGCAACAAAAATAATTAAGTCTAAACAAAATAGCTGAATTTTCCACCAAAAAGATGAATTTTCAACTAAACCTATGAATCTTCAACCAAATAGTAGAATTTTCAACTAAAAAACGTGAATTGTCAACAAAAGGGATGAACTTTAAACTAAATAGTAACGAATTTTCATTATCATAGTGAGATTTTCAACCAAAAGAGATGACTATTCTAACCAAAATTATGAACTTTCAACAAAGGAAGATTTTTCAGTCAAAAAATAATTTTTTCAACGAAATTGTGGAATTTTTCAGTCAAAAAGACAGATTATTAATTTGCAACCAAAGAGTTGCATGTTTAAATATTGAAGAATAAATTGTTATCAGAAAAAATATTAATTTTTGACAAAAATGTTCCTATTCTGACCAAGAAAGCTAAATTTCGACTAAAGAATTGAAATTTAAACAATAAAAGATTAATTTTTCGGCAAAGAAGATACATTTTTATCAAGAGAGTTGATTTTCTTAATTTGAAGTCAAATGTTCACAAACCCCTGATTACAGTTGAGTTGTATAGAGTGTTTTCTCCGTAAAAATGAGCCATTATTTATTAAAATTGAACCATGATTCAAAAACTGGTAATGAACGATAGTAAGATAGAATTCAATGACAATTTTGATTCCTCATATCATGGAAAAAGTAATTTCGTCGGAGATTATATTTTTGGCACAACTACTTTGAAGTGATTAAAGTGGCCTCTTCCTCTGAAAAATTAACTCTAGTCGCGTTAGTAATTTTAACTGATTTATGTTGAACTTAGAATCTATCTATCAAAAACTGTGTCGAAAGACTTTTTCAGGCTGCCTTGACCAAATTTTATTTATAATTTGAAATTAATAATGAAAAAGGAAAGTCTTTTGTTAGTATGATATATTTTTCAACGTAAAAACTAAATATAAATGATATATTATTATATCAAAGGAAGAATTTGCTAGATTCAAATAAACATTTTTCTGATTGCACATCCGCTGATCAAAGCTCTTCACCAGGTCGGCTTATTAGTATCCAAAATGATTCATTTCAGGCATTTCTCTATAAGGGCCCTTTTCATGTAAGAGTCCATATTGAAGAATAGATTGTTTGCCAGTTTCGGGATAAACGTTCGTAATTGAAAGAACTTTTCGTATAGCATTATCAAAGACAAATATATAATTATATATATATATATATATATATACATGTGTGTGTGTATATATATATAATAAATTTTACATAATAAGCTATATAAATGGATATTTTGATGTCACATTCACCCACAAACTGAAACGCAGTTATAAAACATTGCTAACCTCGGTACCACATCTTAATTTTGGAAGATTGGAGACAATTTCAAGAAAAATAAATAAAATTTCAATACGTGTGAACAACCCTACTTATGTTTTTTTCCGTTATCTAGATATATGTAGGACAAACGGCAAGTATATATATCAACAAGCGTATTCCTAAAAAATCATAAGTTGGCTTATACCAAATTCTGAAAGAACCATTTTTATCGACAGATCAAGAAAATGAGGCTTTTCCGCAGTGCCTTTTTGCTGATCTTTATGTTTCTCTTGAATCGTATTGGTAGGTATGATAATAATTAATTTTATTTCAATATTTCGCAAATTCAGATCCTTGGTTAACATCTGATTTTATCATTATTTGTGTATATTTTTCTTTTTACAGAAGCATCAGGTCTAAAAAAAATCAGCACTAAAAAGAAGTCTGCTTCTGAAAATAATGAAGACGCGAGGAATATACTTATAAATTCCACTCCTAGACGCAATATTGAAACAGTAAATCGTATAGTTGAACAGTCTAGTGTACCAAATTTGAATACCCCACTTAGTACAGACGTAAAAGGGAAAAGACCCAGAAAAAAATGTACAGATTTGAACAGAAAACCTTACTGTTATCCACCTGACTTGAAGAAATCTAAAGATTTTATCGCAACACCTATTACCGAGCTGGGTCCTCATTCTCCACTAAGAGCTTTTGAGGATCACCAAGAAATCACTCCTGAGCGGCTACAACGAGAGTATGATTCTCTCCAAATCTTTCATAAGCATTATGGCGTTCCTGACGATGCTTACTATCGTAAAATTTTCACCGATTCTTTTAAAGATTCTGGATCTGGCTCTCAAAAGTAATGCTTTCAAAAAGAGGGCTCGTTTTGGGCATGAGAAGCCAGGAACCTATTTAGGTATATGTCCATATACGTAACTTTATACTAACACCATGGTCCGTCATAATTTCATAGGGCGCTGTTGTAAACGCTGTTGTAAACAACCTTTTGATTCAAACATGTATTCCTTCAAATGATATTATTTGTGGAATATTTTTGTGAAATAAAGACATTATTTACTAGCAATATTACGTTTATTGTATTTCATTTTCTGTCAACTATGTTTATTATAATAGAGTAATGCAAAATTTACTTTTATGAATCTTCTTTTCATCCTCATTAGAGATGATTGTATACTATAACTTTGATGCATACAAATTTTAACTGAACATCTATTATTCATGATAAAAAAGTAATCGCTTCAGAAAATGATTTAGTCAATATTGTCTGATTTGTAGGTAAGTGATAATTTAGTTTAAATAATTGGCATCTCGTCCAATTTCACATTGACTGAAATAGTTTAATACATTTTTAAGGGTAATGAACATGTAAGCTACCGAGAATGACAACTAGTTAAGGCCGATAATGTAGTTTTACAGGAGAAGTAAGAAGATTTTTCTGTGATAAGATTCAAAATAGAAAATTCGGAGAAAATCCTAGCATATTTTGTTCGTATACTCAATTGAAAATTTAATATTAGGCTATTATTGTGCAATTATAAGAACACAGTGGTTAGCATCATCAATATCTCATTGCTCACAAATGATTATTCTCATTTGATACGTATGTGTCAATAAATAAGTGATAAGGTTGGATTGTTTTGCTGCAAAGAAAAAAATTCGGATTGAAAAGAAGATTACGAAAGATTTGTTATGCCGCAATTATTTTTAAAAACTTGAAGCATTTAAGACTGTGTTACACAACGTTATCTGTTATTAGAGCTGTCTTCAGCGTGTCAGATGACTTTATTATAATTATATACCAGCGACCTTACTAGAGCATTTGTTAACATAACCTAATGCGAAGAATATATTATATTAGCTTCATATGATTTTATGTAAAGGTGATGTGAATAATAAAAATATGAAATGTAATGAAAAATACATAAATCATTCAAGGAAATGTTGAATGGAGTTTTGTATTAATATATAAATATATATGAAGAGTCTCGAGACATGAGGGCGCGAATACCAAAACTTGGATTTTATAGGAGACGCAAAAAACTGTCTGGCTTTGATAATTTTTTTTTTCAATTAGAAAGTGGTTTCTGACTATTACTTACTCTATCGAACTGTGGAAGGAACATTTTTAATGAAGGCACCACCGAATTTTAACCGATTTATAATTTTACATAATTTTTATAATACCAGATTATTATTCAACCTAATTTTATTCTTTTTTATTTAGAATAAAAATAATATCATATTGTAACTCAGAAAAATAAAAATTAGGGTAGATAATTTAGTACTACAAACATTTTTTCAAATAATAATTCGGTGAAGTGATAGTTATGTCAAATGGTAATTCAGAAATATGAAAATTAGGTAAATTGACCATTAGGATAAATAAAAATTTTAGTAAATTACAATTCTGTCAAATGGCTGTAACTCAAAAAAAATTTAGGGAAAATAGAATTTAGGGAATATTCATGCGCCTCTTCAGAATTTATGATTATAAAATTGAACAATTATAGTGGATACAGAGGAAATTTCTTTACCTTATGAGTAGAAGTATTTTATAATCAGGAATTTCAAATTGCGGTCGTTTGAATATTTACAAATCATTCAGAAGACAAAGATTTAATTTGAATCAATTGTTTCAAAGCTAAAAAGTTTTGGAATATCATATAAGACAAAGATTCACCTTTTTTATACAAATCTGAGCCTTTTTGTTCAAAATGCAACTGTTTGGTTGACTAAGAGCCACTTTCGGTGGTGGATGAGACTATTCTGTTCAAATTGGTTAAATTCGACTATCACTGATTTAAATTTTGAAACTTTCTTTTAGATGATTTCATATCGAAAGATTTCCTCTTGCTTTTAAGAGATCTAACCTCGATACAGACAACGTGCAAGTTTCCAATTTTTCTGATAAATAGATTCTAAACTACAACTGTGAAAATATGTCAATTTGGTTGAGAAATCATCAGTTTTGAGCGCTGTAAATTGAAAACAATGTATCCTTCAAAAAAAGTGCAACATGCAAACAAGTTATTTTTTGCATAGAGATGCTAAAACTGGTTTTATACGTTTTTTAGTTAATAAATAAAGAAGTTCTTCTGAAAAATTATTTAAACAAAAACGGACCAGTATACTTGGCATTTACCTACTTCCAGAAAACTTCCTGAGATATTTTTCTGAATTCTCTTAAACTTCCATTGGAATGTTCCAAAAATGTTCAGGAACACATTTGTGCTTTTTAAACATATTCGTTCAATCTAAGCATGTATTCAACTAAAACAATTGACGCCAAA
>JAABKJ010013184.1:0-10365 GCA_011634705.1 Andricus grossulariae
ACCCAGGCGGAAATATTATATATAGTTTATATATAGTGTGAAGTATTATATATAATATTCATTTGTCTTATACATTTTTTATATAAAACAAATGTACATAATATATTATACTTCACACTATATATAAACTATATATAATATTTCCATGGGAAGTTATAATTTTTATTTTATTCTATTTTATAATTTTTAACCTATTAAATTATCCTAAAGTGTCGCAGGTCACGTACGCCTCTATTGACGCATACTCTTTAAATTTATTCCGAGATAAGATAGCTTTGCTTCAGAACACGAACCTCTAGCTCGCAAATGAGATTTAATGTAATTTTGTCATCTTATTATTTGTAAAAAAATAAGTTGAGTCGGCAATCAAATCCTTCAATTTCACGTTAAATATCGTCTTTTCATATTATTTGATAGAACCTATTTTTCTATTTTTTTTTTTTATTAAATTATTTTTATTTTACGGTTTCATGTAAAATCAGTCAAATGCGTCATCTCGTGTGTCATACAGCACGTACCCCGTTTTTGACGTATACTTTTTTAATTTGAAAATATGTACACAGGTTAAATCATTGCCAATAAAATGACGATTTAACGTCATTAACACGCGAAAACATATCTTTCGACTGACGTCAAAATACAATGAACAACTGAATTATTTAATTTATTATCTGATTCATTCAAGATAAAATTCAATTTATGATAGTTTCGAAAAATAAATTTTTCCGCATTCCAATTTATGTACAGTTGTTTGTATTGAATAGCTATGCAGAAGCTTGTGTATATATTGGCGGGACATTTTACCAAATAATCAGTCAAGAACAGAAATTCTAAAAGAGTCAGTTTTCTCTAGTTAGAGAAAATGAAGTTTATATTTGGGGTTCTGCTCCTTGCCTTCGCAGTTTTTTTGAATTCAATTGGTACGTGTAATAATATAAATTATATTAAGAATGGTTACATTTTTTGAATGTTTAAAATTTTCGGTTTTTACCATCTTCTGTAGAGGAAGCCGAGTAGCATCCCAATTCTAATTTGAATTGTTTTGAAAAATTGTTAACTAGGAGAAATTACGTACAATAATACAAATGATATTAAAAATTGTTACATTTTTTCATTTTTTTTTTATTCTTGGCTATTGAAATCTTCAGTAGAGGAAGCCGATTAATACCCCAATTCGAATTTCAATTGTTTGAAAAAATTCCTCATTATGTGATGGTTCATTTATTAAATTAATCAATTTGAAGACAGCAGGAATTTAATTTGAAACTTGTCTATTCTTCAAATTCAGTTAGGTTTATTTGTATCAACTTAAATTAAGTTGAATTTACTTAACTTGCAGTTGTTTTGTATCTCAAATTTTTTATTTTCAAAAAGAAATCTGCAAATAATCTTGCGGGGTTAAAAAAAGCTTTTAAATTATCTAGTAAATTACTGTAAGTATTATACATGTATTATGATAGTGCTCTTCGCTGATAATTAGTATGTAAATAAAGAATGTTAATAAAAACTCATTAAGTTTCGGAGAATTCTTAGTATTTTATAGTATTTTAAACCTTCTAGGTTGTGTTGGTTTTTTTCACAGGAAACGGGTATTTTTAATCACAATTTATTACATTTCAAAGATTGAAAATTTTTAACCAATCATTTTTTTCCTTTTTTGTAACGTTTTTCTATCGTTCAACGATTCTTAAACAAAAATCATTAGATTTTGAAGGTTCATAATTTTTTTCAACAATTTTAGGTTACCTTAGCTATTCACACAAAAAATTGGTATTTTGAAACAAAAATCTTTATAAGTTAAACAATATTTTGAATCTCTTAACAATTTTGGATTGTGATAGTATTTTTTGTGAGAAGATTCACAGCTATTAACAATTTTTGATTATATTAGTGTCTTACACGAAAATCGGTTTTTTTAAAACAAAAATCATTATAAATATTATGATGTTAATGTTTTTTGTCTACATGGTCGATAATCGATATTTTGGAATATTGATTATTAATTTTTAAAGTTGTGAAAAATATCGCTTTAGCTCCGATGGGATAAAAACATAAACATAATATTATTCAAATATTTCACTGGTCAAAAACTATAACATGAAATAAAAAAAATCATTATAATCTGAACAAGATTTATAATCTTTAACAATTATGGATTTTGTTAGTCATTTTTGTCGGAATTTGTTATTTAAAATTTTCTTTGTATAATAAAATTTAAAGAAGATTCACAACTTTAAACAATTTTAGGTAATTTTAAGGTATTACACCAATAATTGATATTTTTTAACGAAAATCGTTAGAGTTTGAACAAGTTTTGCAATTTTTGAATAGTTGCAGATTATATTACATTTTTTACAGAAAGTCGTTTTTTTAAACCAAAATCGTTATAATTTGAACAAAACTTATAATCTTCTACATTTTTTGGATTTGTTTGGTATTTTTTATTTAAAAAAATTAAAGTTCAATGAAGATTACAACCTTGAACAATTTTGGGTTGTGTTAACCTGTTAAAAAAAAATCGTATTTCTTAACAAAAATATTTATAATTTAAACAAGATTAAGAATATTAACAGTTTTGAATTATGTTAGTGTTTTTCTTGGGGAATTATTGGGATTTTTAATTTAAAAATTATGAGAGTAAAATTATCGCGGTCGGTATCAGCTTTTAAAAAATGGTTGCAAGATTTCGAGACAATTTGGATGAACTAAATCATTTAAAATTTTGTAATTCATTAATTTATATTTTTTATTTACAGAAAAGAGTTCACAGTCCGGAGAAGAACCACCTTTTCCTTCAAGACGTAAATGGGGACTTTCAATTAGATTCAAAGGATTCCCAAACCACCCAGAATCTTCAGAACCAGAAAAAAGTTATGAAAATCTGCATCAAAATCGTTCAAGAGGTCCTACAAGACAAGAAAATCTTCCATTATCAAGAGAAAATAAAAATCTTTCTGAAGAAGGTCAACATCCTGCGAAACCTCGTTCCCAATTTCCAATGCATCCAGGATTTTTAGAACCAGGATCAGTAAATTCACAGCTAAGAAGAGAAAATGAAAATAATCGTCAATATCGTCCGAAAGGTCAGACGAGTCCAAAAAATCTACCATTAGTAAGAGAAAATGAAAATCATCCGGAAGAATATGAGCATCCTCCTGAAAAATTTCAACACCGTGCAAAACCTCTTTCAAAATCAAAAGGTTCTTCTAAACCAAAAGGTCCTCCAAGAGATCCTGGCGATCCTAATGATCCTGGAGTCGTGTTCTGGTTACCTCACGATTGAGAAGACAAGAAACATAGAGCAATTGTTTTTTAATTTAGCACATTATCTTAAGTAGGAAGTATGTATATTTATTTTTACACATAATAAAACAAATGTCAGAATTTGAAAGCTGTCAAAGTTATTTATAATTATAGTCAAAATATGGATATCAAAATTATTCCATAATGGAATTAAATATAAGTTAAAGGGACAGATCATTAAAAAGTGCTGATAGACAGATTGGGTGTGTTTACTGATGCATTGTGTATGAGCTCTCTTAGCTTCCTCATAGAAAAATGTTCTATTCTTTTTAATTTATTATTTTCAATTTTTCAGTAGAAATATATAATTTGTTATTTATCACTTATAAAAAGGTTATAGTAATGGGAAACGTGACAAATAGAAAAGTTTATTAAAATAAGATGATTGTGGAATTTAAATAGCTCAAAAATTAAATTCAATGTAATTTGAATATTGTAGCAAATATTGATACAATTAAATTCAAGCACTAATTTTAAGTACACAATCGTATAATCATAGCTAATCAAATCATATAATAATAAGATTATCACCGTGTTATCTCGTGTGTTATATAGCAGGTACGCTGTTTTTGGCAGACACGATTTCAGATTGGAAATATTTACACAGGTTGAATCATAGCCAATAAAATTATGATTTAACGCCACTAACACGCGAAAACATATTTTTCGACGCTTTACAATTATTTAGGTACAATTGTTCGTAGTGAAAATCTATGTAGAATCTTATATATATTGGCAAAGTATTTTAAGAAACAATTAGTCAAGTCTAGAAATTCTAACAGAATCAGTTTTCTCTAGTTGGAGAAAATGAAGTTTATATTTGCGGTTATGCTCCTTGCCTTAGCGTTTTTTTTTAATTTATTGGGTACGTATAATAATATAAATAATATTGAAAATTGTTACATTTTTTTTATTTTTGGCTGTTACAATCTTCAGTAGAGGAAGCCGATTAATATCCCAATTCAAATTTCAATTGTTTCAAAAAAGTGCTCATTATGCGACGGTTCATTTTTTAAATTGATCAATTTGAAGAAAGCAGGAATTAAATTTGAAAATTGAATTTTCTTAAAATTCAGTGGACGTTATTTGCATCAAGGTAAATTTTGTTCATCCTAGTATCTTAAACATCGTGTTTTAACGATACATCTAGAAAATCTCGCAATCATTGTTGTTGAAAACCTGACTGGCTTTTCATTACTTGAAGTTGTATTATATCTTAAATTTTTATTCACAAAAATAAATCTTCAAATAATCTTGCGCGGTTAAAATAAAACTTTCAAATTATCTATTAAATTATTATAACTATTGTACTTGTTTTATGACAGTGTTTTCCTCTTGAAAATTAGTATTAAAAAAAAGTAATTTTAATGAAAAATCATAAAGTTTCGAAGAAGGCCTAATATTTTGAGAACTTCTAGGTTGTATTAGTTTTTTCACTGAAAATGGTTATTTTTATTCACGAATTATTAGATTTGAAAGATAAAAAATGATCAAATGATCACTTTCCTCGGGTTTATCAGCGTTTTTTTCACCGCTTAGCTTTTTTTTTTGAAGAAAAATTATTATATTTCAAAGATTAATTGTTTATTAATAATTTTAGGTTACCTCAGCGGCTTACACCAAAAATTTGTATTTTAAAACAAAATTCATCACAATTTGAACAATATTCATAATCTTTTAATTATTTTTTTTTATATTAGTAAGTTTTTAAAATTTTAGATTATGTTAGCGTTTGATACCAAAATTGGTATTTTTAACAAAAATCGTTATGGTTTGAATGAGTGTTGCCATTTTTGAACAGTTTCAGGTTATATTAACGTTTTTCACAGGAAATCGTTTTTTTAAAACAAAAATCATTATAATCTTATCAAGATTTAGAATTTAGTCACGTATGCGTTTTACATCGAAAATTGGTATTTTCCAACAAAACTGATTATAATTTGAAGAAGATTTCGAATCTTGAATTTTTTCTCGAATATTTTTTGACGGAAAGTGGCATTTTTTATTTTTGTTAAACTACGTTTCAAAGAAGATTGACAACATTTAATAATTTTGGGTTATGTTACAATTTTTCAAAAATTCTTCAAGTTTACTATTGTTTAAATAAAGCTTTATTCAATTCATTATTGTTTAAATAAAGTTATTATTTAATTTATTATTGTTGATAGCTACTTTTTCTTAGAATAGAGTTAGACAGTCGCGTTTTTTTCCAAATTTTCAACTTGTTTTTAACTTTTGAGTTCGAGCGAGGCAATAATTAATTAATTTTAACATAAGAAATTCTTTAAACCTTTTATTATTATTTATATCAGTATTCTCTTTTTTCTAAAAACATTTACTTATTCTCCACTTTTAGATTAGATTGAGAAAATCTTTAATTCAAGTGAAGAAAAATAATTGTTTAAGCAATTATTATAATTTGGAATAATATTCTCTTGGTATATTCCGAACAAGTTTCAGTTTTTTTCGTAATAATACCACTTTTTGTCCACTTTTCACTTAGAGCCAGGCAAAATTGAATTAAATGAAGTAAAATTAATTGTTTGAACAAATTATTATTGTTTATAACTATCTTCTCCTATAGTAATGCTGTACTATTAATATTAATTTGAATTTAAAAAATCTCAGTAACGACTTCAAGCAAAATTTAAATTTAATGTGATCCATATGGAAAATTTGAAGAATATTTCAAATGTCTGTTTTATTTCAAAAAAATATATTCACAGCAAAGAAAGAGATTTTTTATCTCTATAATGTTTATTTACTATTGGTTCGTAACTAGGAAGCCAAAGTAAACTAAAAATTGCAGAAAAAACCCGCAACTTTCTAACAATTATATAAAAGAAGATAGTTATAAACAATAATAAATTGTTTGAAAAATTATGCTTGTTAACTTTTATTCATTATTATCTCACTAAGTGAAAAGAGGACAAAGATCAGATTAAAAAGTAGAATATTTCAGAAAAAACTGTAAATTTCTAGCACTATTCTAAGAGAAATTTATTATAAACATGATTAATGGTTTAAGCAATTATTTCTGTTGTATTTAATTGAATATTGCCGCGCTCTAACTCAAAATCTTGAAACAAGTTGAAAAATTCGAAAGAAAACCACCATTTAATAAATCTATTCTAAGATAAAATTGCTTCAAACAATAATATATTATTCGAACAATTCATTTAAATATCTAATTAGTAACTTATTATGTATTACAAACAATGTGCATTTAAAAAACTGCAAAAAATCATAACTAGCGCTAAAAACTCGCAGAACCCAATTTTTCACTTATGGGTTTGGGGGGGGGGGCCTATAAAACAGGCTTATGGGAGTGAGATTTAAAAAGAAGAATTTATTTTTATTTCATAGCTAATTGTGAAGATAAATGTCTAGTTTCAACTGGATTCACCTAATATTGACCATGACGATGCTAAATAAAATTGACAACAAAAACGTCTTTTTTCTTATGGGAAATATGCATGTAATGGGGCCTGTGGGACCTTTAAATATCATTTTTTAATGACGCATTTTTTTAGATTTGAACAAATTTGGAGACGATATGCATGAAAATTCGAGAAAAAAATTCAATGCATTTTTGGACTACCCCAATAAACAGCCTATGAAGGTGCCATAATAAAAAAATGTGTCATTTTAAGCATTTTTATTTTCGCTGATTTCAGAGCAGACATTATGAAGTACCAAAAAAATTATTAATCACGTGCCTAATATGGATTTAAGTAGTTAACATTTTTTATCTAATAATGTACCAAAATATTACAAAGGATTACACAAGATTACATAAGATTGCATAGCAGAGTGTATACCAGATTACAACAATAATTAACTCCTCGTTTGAGCATTTCAGAAATTAAAAAAAAAAATAAGTCGAATTAAGTTATAACTCTAATTTTATTTTTATCTATTCCTTAATTTAAATATTTTAAAATACTAACTTATTTTTCTTTTATGATTTATTTCCTCTAAAATTATCTAAATGTGTCACAGATCACGTACGCCTCTATTAATTTATACTCTTTAAATTTATTCCGAGATAAAAAACTTTGCGTTGGAATTCGAACCTCGAGCTGACAAATAAGATTTAATGTCATTTAACCATTTTAGTATTTGTTAAAAAAAATTAAGTTATATCAATAATCAAATCTGTCAATTTCATGTTAAAAAACTACTTTTCATATTATTTTTCGGAACCAATTTTTCTATTTTTTCATGTTATTATTTTTATTTTACGTCTTTCCTGTGAAATCGGCCATATGTGCCGTCTCGTGTGTCATAGAGCACGTACGCCGCTTTTGACGCACACTTTTTTTATTAGAAAATGTTTACACATGATGAATCATTCAACATCACTAACATGCAAAAACAGGGTTTTCGACGAATTCCAATTTATGTGCAATTGATTGTATTGGACAGCTATGTAGACACCTGTCTATATATTGGCGGGGCATTTTACCAAATAATCAGTCAAGTCCAGAAATTCTAACAGAATCAGTTTTCTCTAGTTAGAGAAAATGAAGTTTATATTTGGTGTTTTTCTTCTTGCCTTCGCAGTTTTTTTAAACTCAATTGGTATGTATAATAATAAAAACTTTCATTTTAGCTTTGGCTATTATAATCTTCAGGAGAGGAAGCGAATTAATATCTCCATTAGAATTTGAACTGTTTTGAAAAATTGCTTATTCGGTCAAGGTTAATTTTTTTGAATAATCATCTTGATCACAACAGGAATTACATTTAGAAATTAACTTTTCTTTAAATTCAGTTGAGTTTATTTGCATGAACTTAAATTTGGTTTATCCTAGCATCTCAAAAAAGGGTTCTGATGGTATACCTAGAAAATCTCGCAATCATTGTTGTTGAAAATCTGATATCGTTTTACATCTTCAATTTTTTATTTTGGAAGTTTGGTAGAACTTAATCATTTAAAATGTTAAAATTCATTAATTTATATTTTTTAATTACAGAAAAGAGTTCACAGTCCGAAGAAGAACCGCCTTTTCCTTCAAAAGGTAAATGGCAACTTTCAAATAGATTCAGAGAATTCCTAAAACGTTTCAGATCATCAGAACCAGCCAGAGAAAATGAAAATTCTCGTGAATATCCTCCAAATGGTCAGACAAATCAAGAAAATCTACCACCAACAAAAGAAAATGAAAATTCTCTTCAATATCGTCAAAAAGGTCAGACAAGTCAAGAAAATCTACCACCAACAAAAGAAAATGAAAATTCTCTTCAATATCGTCAGAAAGGTCAGACAAGTCAAGAAAATCTACCACCAGAAAAAGAAAATCAAAATTATCCTGAAGAAAATGAACGTCCTGCTAAAAAATTTCAATATCCTGCAAAACCTCTTTCAAAAGCAAAAGGTTCTTCAAAACCAAAAGTTCCTCCAAGAGATCGTGGTGATCCTGATGATCCTGGAGCCGTTTTCTGGTTACCTAGTCTCTTTAATTGAAAAAACAAGAAACATAGGGTGATTTTTTTTTAACTAAGCGCATTATCTTAATTATTATCTCAATTACAATAAGTGTGAATTCCTGTTGTAAGACTGTTTCTTTTATCAAATTAGATTTCACCCTGTTAAATAGGGTTAAGATTTGACTTGGTAAAATAGGGATAAGTTTTTCTTGAATAAATAGCTGTGAATTCGATCTCAAGTGTTTACACCTCATTTGTATTTATATTCATATGGTGCTCATTTCACGAGCACTTTGCTTCTCGTTAGCAAATGTATTTGCTTCCTTATAGAGGAAGCATTTGTGGTTTTTTACATAATAGACAAACTAAAGTTTTCATTTTGATCAAATTAATAATGGAAATTTACGAAAAATACAAAATTACAAAATATTACAAAAAAATTGTTAAATACAATGACAAATCAGACGTACATAAAATTTTTTATTTAAAATCGTAATTTTTCGAGCACCCTATCCCTTTGCCAGCTTTAAGCCAAGTTAATTTAAGTTAAGAGTCAAGTTTTCAATTTAAAAAATTGACTTTCAACCAAGAGGATGAATTTTTAAACAAAAATTATTTTAATTTTTGAATAAAAGACAGTGGAATTCAACGAAAAAAGACGAATGTTTTACAAAAATTCAACAACAATGTTGAATTATGTTAATGAAAAAAATGTCACTATAAAAAACCGGTTTTTTCAAATATTCTGCATCACCATAGCTTCCTTCCTGTTGAATAAAATGTATCAATATTATAAGTCAATCGATTCGTCTCGAATCAACACATCTTATGTATTCTCACATCAACTCTAAATTATGAGAATGAGGAAAATTTCACTATGAAAATAGATTTTTAATATGATATAAATGACCATAACTTCCTTAGTCTTCAATAAAATATAATTATATTATAGGTCAATCAATTCGTCTCGAACCAAAGAATATTTTTTATTCCTTCATCAACTTTGAATTATGTTAATGGAAAAAGTTTTACTATAAAAACCCGTATTTTTAAATATCATGCATTACCATAGCTTCCTTACTCTTCAATAAAATATATCAATAATATAGGTCTATTAATTCGTCTCGAATCAAGGAAGCTCTTATGTTCTCGTATCAACTTTGAATTATGTAAAAGAAAAAACTTTTTTTATAACAAACCGATTTAAAAGTATATAAATTACGGTAACTTTCCTAGCCTTTGATAAAATTTATTGATGTTATAGGTCAATCGATTCGTCTCGAACCAATGAATCCTTATATTCTTGTATAAACTTTGAATTATGTTAATGAAAAAAGCTTTACTATGAAAACCAATTTTGAAAAAATTATTAAGTGATAAAACAAAATGCAATAAATATTTTTAGAAATCCTTCAGGAAGTTGCAAGATATTTGTGGTGAAAATAAGCCCTCGGAATTTCATCAATTTATCTGCAACCGTTTTCAAGTTATCGTTCTCACAAAAACGGGTGACATTCACATACACACACATCCACACAGAACATTGTATTAGTATTATTATTATATCATTAAGCCGTTTCCCTTTCGGGGTAGGCGTGAATTGCTCGGTTGTAAAGTAGTGATGTGTGG
>JAABKJ010013185.1:0-10365 GCA_011634705.1 Andricus grossulariae
TTATGAATCTTCAATTGGAGTAAGTTAAATTTTGAGTTTAAAAAAATTTCTTTCAACAAAAAAAAAAGAAACTTTTAACACGAAAAAAACTAACTTAAAAAAAAATTAGTTACATTTTCAAACAAAATGATTAATTTTCAAATAAAAATTTAAATATTTAACTGAAATAGTTGAATTTTAAACTGGAATGATGAATCTTCAACTATAATAATTGAGTTTTTGACCAAAAAGATTCATTTTCAACCGAGAAGATTAATTTCTACCAAAAAGACGAATTTTCAACTAAAAAAAGATAGTTTTTCAACCAAAAATGCAATAATTACATTTTCAGTCAAAAAATAAATGTTCAACCAAAGAGATGAATTTTTAATTAAAATGATGAATCTTCGACAAAAAAAATTAATTTCTAACAAAAGAGTTTAACCTTTAACCAAATAATTTTATTTCCAACCTACAAGATGAATTTTCAACTAAAATGATAAACATTTATCTGGAATACTTAAATTTTTAACCAAAAGGAAGAATTTTTAAACAAAAAGATTAACTTTCACAGAAAAATATCATTTTCTACAACAACAAAAAATAGATTTTTTAACAAAATACGTGAATTTTCAACGAAATAGTTGAATTTTCAACAAAAATTATGAATATTTAACTGAAATAATTGAATGTTATGCCAAAAACATGAAATTTCAACCACAAAGATTAATTTTTTACACGAAAAGACAAATTTTTCACAAAGTGAACTTTCAAAATGTGACGAATTTTGACTTGTACCAGGGATTTTTTAAATTCCTTTCTTCTAAATCCGAATTATAATTCTTTAAAAAAATCCCCGTTCCATGTAAAAAATTCCCTGTTCCAAGTGAAATTATATTTCATTACCGAAACTCCTTGTCCTAAAATAAAAAAGACAATTATTTTCTAAAATTGCCTGTTCCAAGTCAGGATAAATTAGAGGTAAGCGAATAAAACGTGATAAATCCATTTTTTTTTTATTGAAAAAAATATGGTTTCTCATTAATTGTTAATTTATATATTTAATTAAATTAATTGTAACATAATAAACACACTCATATGGCCTGCAACTATATTTAAAGTAGAAATCACTTTTCTAAATTGACCAAAATTATTAACATAATGAAAACTTGAATTTTGCTATGATCAGAAGTAAATTCCCGGTTTTTAAATTAAATTCCCGGTCAAGTCGCCACTCTGCTAATTTATTATCATGATGAATAAAAATAACAACAAAATAAATAACAGAATTTGATAAAAAAAAATGAACAAAATCAGTGAAAACAAAAAAAAAAACATTAAAAATCGAAAAACAGATAAAAATGATAAAAGCCACCAAAAAACTGATAATACACCAATGTTCATTTTATTTTCAGACAATTTTGGTGTTTGGCATATCGGGCGCATGCAGAATAAATGAATTCACAAACTTAACCTTGAAAGACATCGAAAAACAGGGTGAAATTTATTTGGTGAGAATTCCCAAAACCAAAAATTCTGTCCCAAGAACTTTTACAATAATTGGAGAATTTGCCAAAATTGTGGAAAAATATGCCGATTTACGTCCAGCCAACGCCACATCCGATCGCTTTTTTCTCAATTTCCAAAACAACAAATGCACCAATCAAGTGATTGGGATGAATAAATTCGCGAAAACTCCGCAGAAAATTGCTGAATATCTTGGCCTGGAAGATACAAAACTGTACACAGGCCACTGTTTTCGCCGCACATCCGCGACCCTTCGCGTTGATGGAGAAGCCGATATCACCGGATTAAAGAGACACGGAGGATGGAAATCGAAAACCAAGCCGATCATTCGAGAAAAAGCTCTCACTTTTAACGAGAAAATCAACAATCCACAGACATTTAAAGTAAGCAGGAAAAACATTATTTTAATGTCAGGGATCACAGCGTAAAAGCAGCTCAAAAAGGGAAAATAGTATAAGTTTCTCACAAAAAAGGGGAAAATATTTTTACATGCCGAAAAGAACAACCTTTTTATAAGAAATGTTATATTTTAAATAATTTTTAATGATTTCTGCCATTCAAGAATTTATTTTTAAAAATTGGATACACTTAGGTCGTTGGAAATCCATTCACAGTGATATAAAAAGTCAGAAAAATAATAAAATTAGTTAAATACACAATTTTAATATGTTTAACGTCGTTCTCATAAATATTTCTTTCCAATATTTGTCATTTCTTCCTTACTATAATTAATAATTTCAATGTAAATTTAAAACTACACTCTCCAGCAGAGCGATGTAAAAATGCTCAAATTAATCGAATCGTTTGAGCTGAATAAGCAAAGAAAAAAAAATTTGAAATCGGTTAATATCTTCTGTTTTCTTTTTTAAATTTATAATTCAAAATTTTAATAATTCAAAAATAAATTTTGCCTTATTTAGAATTTTATGAAAATGTATAAAAACATGTTTTTTGGATTGATTCGAACCTGCAATTTCTTCAGCTTGAACCAAAGAAACATTATTTTTTATTCATGGAAAACATTTTTTTTTTGTGTTCATAACGTTCCAAAATAGCAAAAAAAAAATGAAATTCCAAACATCCTAAATCACGACAACATTTTTTTTTGAAAAAGCAAAATGATAAAATGTTATTTTGGTTCAAGCTGAATAAATTTCAGGTCCGACATATTCAACTTTTTTTAAAAATATTGTTATTGAGCAAAAAATTTATGTTTAACTTTCGTAATTTTTTATTATTGTTCACCAGTAAAAGCTGTAAATATAACAAATTCGTCATAATTTTTGAACCAAAAGGTAAAATTCATAAATCATTTATTTAAGTTCTATAATTATTCAATAATGGATACACTTACTAATTTCAGAGAATTTTCCGCGTAATTCAAATATTGTGTTTTCAAATATCGTATATTTAAAGAGAAAAGGGTAAGCCTTTTGAGAATATTGAGAAAAATAAGAAAAAAAGAGGAAGACTGTGCACCCTGTAATGTGTAACAGCAAAATTTGTTCCCCCAGGGTGTCCAGTGATTCTTAGGAACAAAATTCAAGAGCTTTTCCAGGTTTCCTTTTTTTTATATTTTAAAACCTTTGTAAAATCTTTGAAATCCTCGAAATCTTTGAATACGTGGAAATCTTTTGAAGTATTTACAATCTTTGTGAAATCTTGAAGTTTCTGACTTTTAAAATCCTTGAAATCTCTAAAATCATTTGAAATATTTTGAAATCCTACTTGTGAAATCTCTCTGAAGCCTTTTGTATTCATTTGAAATCACTGAAATATTGAAAATCTTTGTGAAATCTTGAAATTTCTGTGAAATCTTTGAGAAATCTTTTGGAATCTTTTCAAATTTTTATAAAATCTTTTGAAATTCTTGAAATCTTTCTGAACTCTTTTTTATTTGTTTTAAATCATTGAAATATTTAAAACCTTTGTGAAATCTTCTAAAAAATCTTGAAATCGTTTGAAGTCTTTGAAATGTTTTGAAATCTTTAAAATTCTTGTATTCGTTTGAAATCTTTGAAATCTTTCTGAAATGTTCTAAAAAATTGAAGTCGTTTCAAAACGTTGAAATGTTTTGAGTTCTTAGAAATCTGGTTTACTTTTTAAAATCTTTAAAATCCTTGAAATCTTTTGAAAGTTTTAAAATCTGTGTGAAATGTTCGAAATCTTTGTGATATCTTTGAAATCTGATGTACGCACCTTTATCAAATCTTTGAAATCCTTGAAATGTTCGAAACCTTTGGTACATTTTTTTTAAATATTTATGAAATCTTTTGAAATCCTATTTGTGAAATCTTTCTGACATCTTTTGTATTCGTTTAAAATCACTGCAATATTGAAAATCTTGAAATTTCTGTGAAATCTTTTGGTATCTTTTCCAATTTTTATAAAATCTTTTGAAATGCTTGAAATCTTTTGAAATCCTTATGAATTCATTGAAGTATTTGTGAAATCTTTCTGAAATCGTTTACATTCGTTTAAAATCATTGAAAAATTTAAAAACTTTGTGAAATATTTTGAAATCTTCTAAAAAATCTTAAAATCGTTTGAAGTCTTTGACATTTTTTGACATTTTTTTAAATCTGGTGAACTTTACTCATTTTTAAATCTTTGAAATTCTTGTATTCGTTTGAAATCTTTATACATTTTTTTATGAAATCTTTGAATTATTTGTGAAATCTTTCTGAAATCTTTGATAATAACTTGAAATCATTAAAATATTTGTAATATTTTTGAAATCTTCTAAAAAAAATTAAGTCGTTTCAAAACGTTAAAATGTTTTGAGATCTTAAAAATCTGGTTGACTTTTTAAAATCTTTACAATCCTTGAAATCTTTTGAAAGTTTTAAAATCTGTGTGAAATATTCGAAATCTTTGTGATATCTTTGAAATCTGATGTACATGCCTTTTTAAAATCATTGAAAACCTTGAAATCTTTATTAAATGTTCGAAATTTTTAAGAAATTTTTGTGAAATCTTTTAAATCTAGTGTAGACGTCATTTTTTAATCTTTAAAATCTTTCTGAAATCTTTTGTATTCGTTTGAAAGCACTGGAACATAGAAAATCTTTGTAAAATCTTGAAATTTCTGTTAAATCTTTTGGAATCTTTTCGAATTTTTATAAAATCTTTTGAAATCCTTATGAATTCTTTGAAATATTTCTGAAATCTTTTGTATTCGTTTGAAATCATTGAAATGTTTAAAACCTTTGTGAAATCTTCTAAAAAATCTTGAAATCGTTTAAATTCTTTGAAATGTTTTGAAATCTTTGAAATCTGGTGTTCTTTACCCTTTTTGAAATCTTTGAAATTCTTGTATTCGCTTGAAATCTTTACAATTTTTTGTATGAAATCTTTCAATTATTTGTGAAATCTTTGGTAATAATTTGAAATCATTAAAATATTTCAAATATTTTTGAAATCTTCTAACAAAAATTGAAGTCTTTTCAAAGCGTTAAAATGTTTTGAGATCTTAGAAATCTGAGTTACTTTTAAAAATCTTTACAATCCTTGAAAGTTTTAAAATCTGTGTGAAATGTTCGAAATCTTTATGATATCTTTGAAATCTGATGTACACACCTTTTCCAAATTTTTGAAATCCTTCAAATCTTTATGAAATGTTCGAAATCTTTGGAACATTTTATTAAAATGTTTTAAATCTAATGCACTTTTTTGAACTTTCAAAATCTTTGGAAATCTTTGTGAAATATTTGGAAATCTTTCCTACATATTTTTTTGTGAAATCTTTTGCATGAATTTTACATTATTAACATTTTTTAAATCGTTTCAAATCTTAGAGATGTTTTGAAATCTTAGAAATCTGGTTTACTATATTCTTTTTAAAATCTTTCAAATTCTTGAAATCTTTATGAAATCTCTGTGAAATATTTGGAAATCTTTCTTAAATTTTTGTTTGTGAAATGTTTTGTATTTGTTAAAATCATTGAATTATTTGAAATCGTTGTCAAATCTTTGGAAGTCTTCTAACATGTTTTGAAACCTTTTTGAAATCATTTCGAATCTTTGAAATCTGGTATTACTTAACCCTTTACGAAATCATTAAAATTCTTGTATTCATATGAAACCTTTTGTATTAATTTAAAATCATCAAAATATTTTAAATCTTTATGCAATCTTTTGAAAACTTCTAAAAAAATTGAAATATTTTTAAAATTGCATAGTTTAATTTCTAGTTTAAAAAATGAATGTTCAACCAAAGAGATGGTTTTTAACTAAAATGATGGAATATTCAACTATATTACATTTCAGTTAAAACAAAATTAATAAAAAAAAGATTTTTCAACAAAATAGTTATTTTCAACTATAATCATTAAATTCTCAGAAACAAAAATTAATTTACAGTCAACGAAAAAACGAATTTTCAACAAAATGATTCAGTTTTGAACCAACGACATAATTTTTCAATAAAAATGATGAAACTTCAACCAACAAATTAATTTTTAACAAGAGAGTTTAATTTTTAACCAAGCAATTAAATTTTCATTCCAAAAATATTAATTCTGATGGGAAAATGTAGCAGTTGATACATATTTCAACCAAAAGAGATTTTAATTTTCAATCAAAAATAATTTAATTCAACGAAAAATTACGATTTTTCATCATGAGTCGCATTTTTAATCAGGAAAGATTTTTCTGTCAAGTGAGAGAACATATTGCAAACAAACTGGTAAATTTTCAAAAAAATAGGTGAATTTTCAACCAAATACTTGAATGTTCAACTAATAACGGTCAAATTTTCAAACAAAAATAGAATAGTAAAAATTTCAGTTAAAAAAATTAATTTCAGGCCAAAAAAATCGAATTTTCAGCAAAATAGTTAAATACAGTAATATAAAGCTATTTTTACAAATAAAGAGTCATTGTTATTCAATTTTATATTTAAATTTTTAAAAAAATCACAAACGCTCGCGAAAAAATTCCCTGACAATTCCAGGCAGGGTAGACACCCTGCTTTACGAATACTTTTAAGTTTATAATTTCAAACATCCTAAAATGCTAAATATTATTTTACCCTTGCCTTGGACAAATTGTATGCATATCATTCATTAATTGGAACTTATTAAGACCCATGTTAAAAGTATTATTAATATAAAGTATATACTAAATTGACTACACGCTACGAATATTTTTAAGTTTATGATTCCCAACGACCTAAAATACTAAGAACTTTTCAAAAAAATGTTATTTTTATAGGCAAGCAATGGTTCGGTCGAAGGTTTCAAGAAAGGGCACTGTATTCGAATAAAAGAAGAGAAATTGTCCGACGATCCTTCAGGTGCTGCAGAATTTTCGCCAATTTTGAAATCAAAAATTGAATCCGAAAATTTAAAGCTAGCCAACATTTACAATGTAGACGAATCAGGAATTCTATGGCGACTATTGACGGCGTGCACTTTTGCTCTACATTTAGAAGAAAAAGCAGCTTCGAAGAAAAAAGAATACAAAGATCGTGTCACAGCTTTATTCTGTGCCAATGCCTCTGGAAGTCATCGAATTCCACTGTTGTTAATTGGAAAATCTGAAACTCCAACATGTCTCAACAATCTAATAACGAACAATTCAGAAGATCAACGCTTAAAAAACTTGGAAAGTCTCGGTGTGATCTACACACACCAGGCCAGTGCATGGATGGACAAGTGTATATTCTTGCTATGGTAGTTTATATTAAACACTCAATTATATTTCAAATGACATAATTGAACTTTTTTTTAAACGATACATTTTTTCAGGTACAAGGACGAGTTTATTCCGCGAGTTTTAGAACGTCAAAGAAAGGATGGAATAACGGGAAAAGTTGTTTTGCTCCTCGATAATGCTCCATCCCACCCGAGTTTGGATGAACTCAACGCGATAAACGAAAACTTTGATGTCTTATATTTGCCTCCCAATGTGCCAGCGTTGATTCAACCCATGGCTCAAGGATTAATCGCGACGATGAAAAAACTATACAAAAAAGATTTGTTGAGATGTCTATTGACCTGTCATTACTCAGAAGGACCTGTTCAGTTTTTAAAAGAATTGGACCTTCCGGATTGCTTTGGCATGCTCAGCCATGCGTGGAACGCTGTGGAATTATCTATTCTTCAAAAAGCATGGAAACCGCTCGTAAGCGACTCATTCCTTGCTCGGAAAGAGACCAATATAAAGCTAGGAGAAGAAGATCCTCTATCCGTCGATGATGCAGCTGCCAGCGAACCGGAATCTCTAACTGATTTGATTAGTTTTCCTCATGAAATTTATGATCAAGTTTCTGAACTGTTGTCTGGACCAGATTATTCTATACAAAAATCAAGAGAATATCTCCTAAATTGGTATGAAAATTATTACATTGAAAGCGATTGCGGTTGGGAGTTATCATCAGATAGTGATATTATAAGCCTTGTTACAACTCGTAGACGCGAGTCTGAAAGTGTAACTAAAATCGAAAACAGCGAAACTAGGTTTGAAAATTGTAATATTGTAAACTTTGTTACATGTGGTAACCCAGAGCCTGAAATTGTACCTAAAATCGAAAACAGCGATACTATGTTTGAAAATCCTGATATTGTAAGCCTTGTTACATGTGGTAGACTCGAGTCTGAAATTGTAAATAGAATCGAAAACAGCGAAACAATGCTTGAAGAACCTGATATTGTAAACTTTATCACAAATGGAAAAAACAACCCTGAAATTGTAACTAGAATCGAAAACAGCAAAATTATGTTTAAAAATCCTGATACTGTAAACTTTGTTACAAATGGTACACGCGAGCCTGAAATTGTATCTAAAATAGAAAACAGCGAGACCGTGATTGAAAATCCTGGTATTGTAAACTTCGTTACAAATGTTAAACGCGAGCCTGAAAGCGAAAACAGAGAAACTGTGTTAGATAGTCCTGATCCTGTGGAAGTGACGTCGTCAGAGGCTTTTGGCCACCTAATGAAGTTCAAAAATTGGGCGAAATCGCGAGCAGACTGCTTACCGAAATACCTTGATTACATTAGAGAATTAGAGAACTGGACAACCGACCCTAAGTTATGTTCATGGACATAGGAACAGGAGGGAATCCCCGCGCTAAGCGGGGATTGATGATGAGCGTACCAAAACTTAATTTACAACAATTTTACCTCGCATAATAATTTTTAACATGTTCATATTTTAATATGTTGATACTCATTCAGGGCTCTCTGATTATGATCAATAAAGTTTTTAGAAAAATTATTGAAACAAATTTACCGAATATTAATTTTACAAAGGACGCCGCACCAAATGTGCAGTAAATGGCTTTTTGTTAAAAATTCTAAATCTAATTTTTTTTGTATTTTCGAACCTGCAGAGCAAAAATGCGAAAGAAAAAAGTAAGAAAAATGGACAGTTTTTAGACAAACACTTGTCAAAGTTTCAATTTTTACATGTATTTTAATAGAATAATGCTTATTTTAGTGGAATGTTTTTTTTTTCTTAAAACTTCTTCGATAGATTTGGCTAAAAGTTTCGTATTTTTTTATTAATAATCAGGCCCACAAAATCACTTTAAAACATACACAGGACACGTTTTTTTGGAAATAAGCATTATAATTTATTGTCAGGATAGTTTAATCATCCCTTAATTATTGAAACAAGGAATTCGATATTTTATACGGGATAAAACACCAGAGATTTATTTATTAATACATTGGCCAACAAAAGCACTTTAAAACATGCACAGAAAGCGTTTCTTTGCAAGATCGGTGTTTTTAAATTTATTATACTTTTTTCTGCCGAATTTTCTCTCTGCAGGTTCTAAAACACAAAAAAAATGGATTTTGAATTTTATACAAAAAGCCATTTACTGTAAATTTGGTTCGCTGTCCTTTATTTCCCTTGCATAATTTCAGGTTTATTTAGCGGTCCTCGAGCATTATCATAAATGTTTCAAAAAAATTGTTCAAACAAATTTACTACAAATTTAGTTTACAAATTTCACTTGAATAATTTCAGGCTTATTTAAGGTTCCTGAAATATATTGTATATAGTACTCTAGTTGAAATACTAACAACAAATTCAATTATATATAAATTATGTACTTGAATAAAGTTTAATTTTCTGGTATAAACTTGGTGTTTTATCTTAAAACTACATAAGTGGATTTATTTAGAATCTGTTTTTTTTTTTAATATTTAATTGACATGTTATAAAAGCTTTAAAATATATACTTTCGATTAACATGTCTCACTTCAGTCTGTGATTAAAGATATAACTTGGCACGTGTAAATAAATAATTATGTTCTTTAATAAATTCTTTTTAAAAAATGCTATAGTTGTTATTTCAACCAAAAAATATTTTTATTTTAAATCAAAAACAGTTAAATTTAACCAAGATAGGCGAATTTTAAATAAAACTAGAGCCTCATACGCGCGCTCCGCGAGCGACCAATTTTTTTCCATGTAATTATTTTATTTGGAAATGAAGTTCAATAAAATATCATGAAATTAATTTTTACTTCAATAATTCTGATTTGTACACGGCTTCGCATGGATATTCTCACGATATAAAATAAATAATTGTGCAACTCTAAACATTTTCATGCAAATTTTGAAGAAGAAAAAAACTCTAAAAAAATCGGCGCGTACAAATTTTCATGGAAATATACAGCAAATGATTTGCTCATGAAAATAGTTTAAATAATTAATAAATCTTGGAAATTTAAAAAGCATGATAGAAAGAAGTCATCGGAAAGATATTCTTAGTTAATTATGTAAAAAAATCTAGCCCATTCGTTGACAAATAGCTAAACTCTGAATTTTTTTTTTTTTAATTTTTGAAATAATTAATAATTCTTGTAAATTGACAAAGCAACATAGAATAGAGTCATCAGA
>JAABKJ010013186.1:0-10364 GCA_011634705.1 Andricus grossulariae
GGTGTCAATTTTTGCAAACAGAAATCAACTCAAACCTCCTAATAGCCGCCGAAAGCGAATCGTGAAGTCGGGGTCGGGCCTCGGGCGAGCTCGGCTTCGCGCTCGTGCATTTTCGGCTTTACACAAGGCTGGCCGACTCACCGACGCTACGTTTGCATGTATTCTCCCAGATGGGAAAGTGTTGACGACCGAAAAATCCCACGTTCTGGAGACAGTGTTTAGGAACTGGTCATTACTCAAATTGGTAGAAGACCCTTTTTTCCTGGATACGAAAAGTTGGATCTGGCAGTCTTCTTATAATATCTTTTCTGAGATGAAACTTACATCATCCTCATGAAGGATAAAGAATTTTTTTTTGTACAATTTTTGAAAAATGTAACAGCAACCTCATTTTCTGAATCGATGTAACTATCACAGATAGCTTTGAAAGCTTCAATAATTTCGATGCTGTGTCTCTTGAATGGTAGTGCTTGAACACTGAAGCAGGAGGGCATTCAAAGCAACTTAGAGAACGACAAGACATCATGTTTTTCGATACAGCGACTTGGTATACTTTAATAATCCCTGGGATGGCGGTTATCTCGTAAGGCTTTAAAGCTCTGTTCATTTTTTCGATGGTTTCGCCAGGCATTTCCAGTAGCACAATCTCTTCATCGTTAATGAGACGAATTATATCACTTGCACATGTTATGTCCTTCCGCCTGGCAACTTCCTCGTCAGCTCTTCTTTTTATTGTGCCACCAACACCATCCATGGGGCCCTTCCCGTGTCCGGTCTCCAACTAATTCCAAGTCACTTCTTGCACCACTGAAAAGTAGTGGATCACCTTTATCCTCATCAGTTCGACGTTGATTTTGTTTTTATATTGAGATGTTGGGCTGTCTGAGAAGAAATGAAGAGCTGTAGTCCCAGGAAAATCTTTTGATGACCGCTGAAAAATCGGATCCAGGTGTTCCCATACCGTATGAGCTTGATTGTCGAGGTTGTCTTAAATGGTACAAAAGGACCTGTGCTTGAGGAAACCATTGGAATGTCTTCGGTATCTCACCACCGTATGCAGTGAAACTTGTCTCTTCGAAACACCGAAGTGCATTGCTTGGATCTCATCGACTAATTTGCAATAGTAGTTCTCAGAAAAATCTATTCTGAACATGAGCTTATTTTCATTTAACCAGGTAATTTTGGCCTTTATTTGATGCGCTTGATGATGCCAATTAAAAACTTACTTTTTTATGCCAGAAATTTGGGTGTTCAATTTTTTCATTACCTCTGATACAGCGGCCACTCTTTGATTTTTGATGAAACGAGAAACTTCTTTACTCACGTTTTTTATATTTTTCTCTTCTGTGATTTTTGTCCATTGACTAACTTTCAATGGAATACTCCCATCAATCTAGGAATGGATTGTCTTGTCTTTACAATAACCACATTGGCCAGTCATGCATGTGCATTTTTCAACATCGCAAGCGACAGCAGTCAAGCATTGCGCCATAGAATTTTCAGCTATCACATGACTCCTGGAGAGAGTGGAAAGCAAAAGTTTGAAATTAGAATGTTTGATGCAGGTACAGGTTTCGCGGTCTAGCGCTTTTGGTTTAGTGACCCAGAAGGGTTAGTAACGCAAAAAACTGGCGTAGGATATTTTTAATCCTGTTTCCTGAACACATTTTTTGTGAATGTTGTGAATTGAGTCAAGGAGAATACGTCTCTGTACTTTGACATTGACACCAGCGATTCAAAATAACTTTCTACACGGTATTTTTTCAAAATATGATTGCCAATTGATTTTTTGACCAGGTGGTTTTTCACACTCGCAGCGTTCAATTCAACCTGGGTTTTTAATTGGTTTTCCAAAACGTTTCCACGAAACAATTATTTCCTCCCAGCAGGGGAAATTTCTGACGACCAACAAGCAAGGATATTTTTTCGTTTGGAGATGGAGAAATCTGTGAATCTTTTTAACCGAATCTTTGTAACGTAAATATTTTTTCTTGTATCTTTTCGCTTTTTGGTAAAAATCTTTGATAATTAACTCCTGCTTTGCAATTTTTCTGCACGCCTCATCCCTGTCCCTTTTTTTTAGCTTTTCTACCTCTCGTTTTTTGTACCAAAGCAGACTCTTCACTCATCGATTCAGGAGGAGTGTCACACGTCAAAAGTTGGTTTCTTCTTATTCGAGCATCATAATTTTTCGAATTTTCTCTTCACAGTCTCCTTTTTTACGTTTTTCTGACATCCTTATATGGCCGCAAAAAATCGGCTAAGTTTTCTGAACAAAATAGTGTTTCCAAGATTGTTGACAAAATTTGCCTTCAGAGCTGTGAAACAAAATACAAGTAAAAATGCTGTAAATAGACCAACTGCTTAAAGACCTGTACTTTCACATGACCCCACAGCTAATAATATGTTGGAAAAAATTCGAAAAAATTCTGCTTTGTTCTACAACATGTCTAAAATGCAGTGGAGATCTTAAAATTCAAAAATATTAAAAAATGTATCTGCAAGCATCTTTATTGAAGATTTTTATTTAGGAATTGGATAGAGCTATCGCGACGTTTAATGGCTTGAACCTCAGGGTAATGTACACTGATTCCAATACTATCCATGAAAGTGAATAAAAATTATATTTTAGCGATGGAATCGTTTAGAATAATCTTGAGTTTAATGAGGCAAGGCACGTGCCACAGTAGTAGAAAAAAGTGTAGAAAGAAAAGGTGTAGGAAAAAAGGGTAGAAAAAAAGTGGCAGGCAGAAGTTTTCCCCAGATGTGTCCACGACCTTTCTCGCTCAGCAGAGCCGTCTTAAAACTTTTAGGTGGGCTGCGCCCTTCTCTCCTAATACAAAAATTTAATATTATGATACACTATCAAGCTCGCACACAAATTTTCTTATATTTTGTTTATTCAATTTATTGTATTCATTTCTATATTATATTTTAATTCTCATTAACCAGGCGGATAGTTAGATACAGGAATGCGTGAAAAAAAATGGGCCCAAATTCGATTTCAACCGGTTTTTAAATAATTAGTTAAATTGTTATCTTTTTCGATTTGAATATCATTCCTGTTTAGAATAGGTGATTTTGAAATCTTTTACTTTAAAAGTTTGACTTTCCTCCATGGTAACTCGAGCCTCACTGAAGCGAGGTGATGCAGCAGAGCACTCTTGCGGCCTATTCGCCAACCGGTAGGCGGTATTTCAAAGTAGGCGCTCGTCCGATTCAATTCCCTGGGGACAAGACTTCTGAGTCTAATTTAAAAAATCAAAAAAGAAAGAAATTCTTTTTTTTGTAGAATTTGGGAGAGGGATACTGTAGCATATTGTAGGCCTATTAGAAGGGTTGCAAAGTTCAGTAGCCATAGCAAATACGTATGCATGAAGTTCACCTTTCACCACTTGAGACACGTGATAGGACTGACGATCGGGCCATACTTCATGGAATAAATCGAAAATATTCTGAACAGCGAAAAAAAAAACATGTGAGGGCTAAGTAAAGTATCATTAGTATAATAGCGGTCAACAATCATTTTTTTTTAATTCCAGCAATATACACATATTGATGGCTCGGGGACACGATTTGTCCGCCATATTTCGAACTGACCATAACTTGTATTTCAAGTGTAGGTTTGCCTACAATATCAAGGTGACAAAAAAATTTCACCTTCCGTGGAAACGCCCATATCCACAATCTCAGGGTCATCGGCAACGCCAGTAATATTTCCATTCTTCAGATTCATCTTGGGTGTAAATTGGAATTTGAACGAATTCTACAGTAATTCAAAGTTTTTTTTTAATTCTCTTGAGATCTTTACAACACACCATTTGCTGACATTTGGCCTCTTCTAAAATGGGGATAAGAGTTTTTCGTCAAAACGAGACTTTGTCTTTTGTCTTCCCTGTTTGAAAAATTACCCAAAATATTTGTAAAGCATCAATTACCATCATGTCACCGGAAGAAATTCATTATATCCTGAAAATCATGAGAAGTGTAAATAATTTCCAACTTTGCTGACCTTTGGTATCTTCTTTAAAATACATAAGAGTTTGTCGTCGAAATGAGAACCTATTTATTGTCTTCTCTATTCAAAAAACTACTCAAACAAGTTTTAAAGCATCAATTCCGATCATGCCAACGGAAGCAATGCATTATTTTTTTAAACTCATGAGAATTGTGTATAATTTCGAACTTCGGTGGCACTTTGCTTGTTTTTAAAAATAGGTCAACGTTTGTGGTCAAAATATCGCCTTTGTTGTTGTATCACGTAATAGAAAAACTACCGAAAAAAATTTTGCAACATACATTGCATTATTCTTAGAAAGCGAGGAAAAGTTTCAATAATTCACAAATTTGCTTACATTTTGCCTCTTCTAAAATGTGGATAAGAGTTTGTCGTCGAAATGAGAACCTATCTATTACTTTTCTGTTCAAAAACTACGCAAGAACGTTTCAAAGCATCAATTCCGATCATGATACTGGAAGCAATGCATTATTTATTGAAACTCATGAGAATTGTAAATAATTGCGAACTTCGGTGGCACTTGACTTTTTTTTAATAATAGGTAAAAGTTTGTCGTCTAAATATCGCCATTTCCGTTGTATCCCGAAATAAAAATAACTACAGAAAAAAACGTTTGAAATATGCATTTCAGTCATGCTACTGCAAGCGGTGCATTATTATTAGAAAGCGGGAAGAAGTTTCAATAATTTCCAACCTAGCGGAGATTTTCCCACTTTTAAATATAGATAAGAATTTGTCGTCAAAATGAAACCTTCGTTGTTGTCTTCCCTGCTTGAAAAACTACACAAGATATTTTTAATGCATTAATTCCCACCATGCTGCCGGAAGTAATGCATTATTTTCTGAAAATCGTGAGAAGTTCAAATAATCTCCAGCTTCGGTGCATTTAGCATATTTTTAAAAGTAGATAAGAGTTTGTCGTTAAAATAATACGTTGTCTGGCGTCTCCTCTATTTGAGAAACTACACACAAAAAAACGTTTGAAACTTAAATTTTAAACATGGGAATGGAAGTAATGCATTATTTCCTGAAAATAATGGGAAGTTTCAATAATTTCCAAAATAACTGAACTTTTGGCCTCTTTTGTGAATGTGATCAGAGTCTGTCGTTAAGATGAGAACCTATCAATTGTCTTTTCTATTTGTTCTATATAACGCTAGGAGAAGTCTAGAGCGGAGAAAGAGGTGTGTCAGGAAAAATCAACATTTTTTCTCTGATTCATCTTGACGTTTCCAAGACCCTCCAGTTACTGTCGACCACTCACCCAAACCAGAGGAGGTCGAAGCATTTTGAAGAGAAGTCTACGAAGACCATCATCCACTGAAATAAAACTCAAAGAGCATAAATAGCTTCAAGGAGCTGTGCAGTTTCTTCATAACAACTGAGGAGGAATGCCCACCTATCACTACCGAGGAGGTGAAAAAAGGATTAACAGGCATGACGAACTATTCCGCTCCGGGACCGGATGGTATCAAGACCTTTTGCTGGAAGAAGTTTTCTTCAACCCACCAGCAACTGGCCTGAATATTCACCTCAGTGTTCAGACAATCGGACCTGTGTGACGAAAGATATAAGAACAACACGGCGCAAAGAAAGGCGTAGCAGGATGTCGGGAGAACGTGCTCATCGATAGATGTGTCTGAGAAAACGCAGCATCATACCAACGCTACCTATAAATGACTTGAATTGACTAACTAAAATCTTTCGATTCAACATCCCATAGACTCATCATCTGTCTGTTGGAAACCTTAAAGGTTCATCCACACATCGTGAGGTACATAGGAAGATTAATGCCGCTTTGGAAAACCAGATTTACTATCTCAACTGGAAAACATCGTGTGATTACTAACAGTGTCACCCTTCAGACATGTGTGTTTCAGAGCGACACCATGAGCCCTCTCCTCTTTTCCCTCATATTATTGCCACTATCTCTCGCACTTCGCCATTCCGAAGGGTACCTCTGCGTCAAACCTGGAAATCTAAAGCATAATGTCACTCATGTATTTACATGTACGTATTTACAATGGAGCTTGGGTTAGAAAAATGCACCAAGGCTGAAGAGACCTATACATTCCTGGGCGTGCCACAGAGCCGCATTCAGCACGTGACATCTATACAGGATACTCTCCGAAGCAGCTACAAAGGTCTCATCCCAGAGATTTGGTCTTCTGATTTGTCGCCGAGAAACAAAAGTATCATCAACGAACATGCTTGCCGTCCAGTTTATACTCCATTCATTTAGAGTGGTTCTATCGACGTTGGACGAGCTCAGATCCCTTGATATCGGGACACGAAAGGTTATGCACATGTACAAAAGTATGCACCTTAATTCTTCTTTTCCACGACTCTACATCTTACGCCGTCAAGGTGGTCGCCCAATACTGAATCTTGAATGTCTTCACAACAGGATTATTCTGGGTACAGCACATATAGTCGCAAATGGACGAGACCCTCTTCTTGAAATAGTCAGGAAGCACGAAGAAGTGAGCAAAGGAGCGTTTCTGTACACAGCAGCGAAGGAGGCTGCTGAAACACTCGACCTTCACAACCTACATCCAAACGAACAATGCGGCTCTAAGAGTGCTTTATTACCATCTCTTTCATTCTCACGACATTAGCCTTAAGACTGCTCCGCTATACGCTTATAGAGAAATAGAGTCAATTGTCGAGAATGAGAAGTGCCGCACATACTAGAAATTCATATTCTCGACAATTGTTTCTGTTGCGCACTCAAGGCCTGACAAAGTTCTCCTTGACTTCGAGAAACGAACCATGTTGGTTATCGAATTTTCGGCATTAGTCGACAAGAACATCATAGCCAAGGAGAATGAAAAGAAAGAGAGGTATAAATACCTTATATGGGAGTTGCGACGGCTATACCCGGAATATTCTGTTAACCTAGTCGTCCTGATCGTCGGTACTCTGGAAGGTGCCAAGCTTCCAGTGTTTATAGTTTGAAAAGCATTCCTGCATGTCAACAAAATGCTTAGACACTTGCGCGAGTTCGCCGGGAGCGGGTGCAATTTTGTAGAATGGCACCCGTTCCGGGCAAAATCCCGCGGTTGTCCTTATGACAAACGTTTAACTACATATGAGGTAAAATTTGCCAAGTTTTTTCGCCATCTTATTGAAACACATCCGGATTGTAGTGCTAGTAGTCCTCTTTGAATTCTTCAGAGTTTTGAAAAGGTATTTAAACGAAGTTTACAATAAAAATAATCATTTTACAATAAAACATTATTTCGTCTTGATTTTTCATTTTGAAAATCATTTCTAAATTTTTCTCTAAATGCGGCATTTTTTGTTTTTTCAAGTAAGCTAGAAAAAAGCTTGTTTTTTTCTCTTGAAAAAACAGCCCAAAACGAGAATGGGATGGCAAGTATTGTTTGAGTTGTAGAAGGTCATAAGAACGCAGGTGCCCCGCTCCAATTATTTGCGGCGCTGCCAGGCTCTGATTTTGATGCAGTATTCGTCATCTCCACAGCATGACATTTTTCCCAAGAGAAGGATCGCGAAGAGATCACTAAGAGATCGCGAAGAAAAGAGCAAAGTCAAATTCAATAAAAAATTTATCAGGCAAGAAGAACCATACATCACAATCGTTTATTATTTTATTAATAAACGATTTTATTGTAGGAAAGCGCTAGTGAATAATGAAATAATAAACAATTATAGAGGATAGTTCTGCACGCCTGTTACATTTCGAGATGCTTTTTGGTGAGTCCGCTTGCCTTTTACGTTTTGGGGTACTTTTTTGTGTGAGTCTCCTTGCCTCTCACATTGGTACGTAAAAACCATTTTTTAAATTAATTTAACTTTGAATTTGGTCTTCTCTTCGCGATCTCTTTTATTGCAAAATAGTTATTTTTATTGTAAACTTCGTTAAAAGACCTTTTTAAAACTATAATAAAAAAGTAAAATTGGATAACTGCATTAGGAGTCATGTACAATTGAATGTTAGTGGTCGGGGTAAATCGTTGAAAATTCTGGCCCCTGTATCTGGACAACCCGTTACACTAGGTACACCCCCTTTAAAAAAATAAAAGAGGTCCACAAGCGCTACAATTTGGCGGACTTTCAATAAGAAACGTGACAAGAAAATTTTAGGCAGGGACACTTGACCATTTAACTTGTTTAGCTTCTGATATTAGTTTCAGTAAAAACAATTAAGTGCTCAGATCTATTACAATTACAATTTTTCAATTTCAAGCAGGAGTGCCAGTCCTCAATTTTGTTAGTTTACTGTATAAAAAAGTCATAATGATTTCAAATATTATAAAATTTCAATGACTTTCCCCTTTTTAAATATTTCAAAGCTGTAAAATAAAAAATGTAACTCCTTTTTCTTTCTCTTTTTCCTTCGTTATATAACTATCTCTAATAAGCCGATCACACTAATGACATTGAATTATTTCAGACTGGAATCGTTTAATATCAAACAACATCGAATTCAAGCATATATCGAAACACTGAAAATATTTTGATTCCATTTTTAAAATCTTTCAAAATTGTATCGTTTGAAAATAATTATATTTTATTGTTAAAAAATTTATGAAGATTATTGTTTGCATAAATATTTTTTTTTCTGAAATATTCAAAATTTTATAGTTTAAAATTGACATTGATACAATATTTCCAACTAAGAACCTGAGATAAATAAATTATACGACTAATTTTTTTCGAATGTCAATAGTTGTACAATTTCCAGTCCAAAGCGCATTAACAGTAAAAAAATTAAAAATTTGAACATCCAAAAATCGTAGAATTTTAGGTTTAAATTCATTAACGCTATACCATAGGCCACATAGCCTTTGAGATTTAAAATTCACAGTTCTAAATGTAAAAATAACCAAATTTAAAACTTCAATTTCTGGAAATTTCAAGGATTATTCTCGAGCGTGCTTAAATTTGTTTTAAAAATTGTAATATTGAATTAAATAACAATGTTTTTTGAATCTGTTATGACGTAACTTTATAGTACTGGACAGCCCTAGCGCTATACTTGACCAATTAGTTTTGTGGAAAATTCCGTTATGCTAGCAAATGCCAAAACATAAAGTAAGATCTGCGTGAATTGGCGGCAATTGCTATTTAAGTAGAAGTCGATTTATTGCTCTATGACAGTTTTGAATTTTTTATTATATGAGCAATTTACAACTTTAGTAGTTGAATTTCAGTGAGCATATTGCATAGCCTGAAAAACACTATTCCAAATTTCCGTATCACCATATACAAATTCTGGGTGTACTTGCTGATTTACTTGCTTTCACTTTGCGAATAAACGCAGTTTTTTAAATTATATTTCATTTTAAACCTGTTTTCTCTTGTGTTCACCTAATCCCTTGCGCGATCATCATTATGTTTCGAATCTAATCCGAAACATTGATCCTTCGAGCCGGGTATTTATACTAAAAACCCGGTATAAAAACGCTGAAAAAACGATAGTATCAAGTTTTTGCAAAAGCGATACGCGCATTCAATGTGAAACAAATGTAAGTTTAAGTGCAAAGAGTGAATGCACCTGGAATATAAAAGCATAGTGCATCATCCATCAAACACAATCTCATTTTGACGTTGCAAAATTGCAGTAAGCATATTTGAGTCACTCGTAATTGAGCTTGTAATTATAACTACCAAACTTTCGCTCCTTAAAAGTGTCTAAATTTAGATTCGTCAAAGGGATTAACTTGAACCATACATTCCAGTGCCTATCGGTGTAAGCTAGTGTGTGTTAATTGCGTGTACATAAACTGTAAGCAGTTCATCGAGAAGCTCGTTGTAAACACTGACTTTTGAGTTACACACGCTCGCAATAATCAATAATGATGCAACAAAATTTCTAATGCACGTGGATCCTAATCGCGAGTGGCTGTCATCGTGCCTCTAGTGTCTTCACCGCCTACGAGTAGAAGGAAGGAAGTATCGTCTCTCTCGTTTCTTCACATATAGATATAGAAGAAAGAAAATCATCGCCTCTCTCGCTTCTTCATATCTAAAAATAGAAGGAAGGACGTCATTTTTATATTCGATGGTACTCATTTTATATTACAGCAGGGTCTGTCAAATTATTCAGGCTTGGTTTATCTTCTCAGGTGAACTTCAGGAAGTTGTCAACATTCTTCGACAGTAATATCTGCGATTTCGTTCCATTTTTATTATTTATTGTCAATTCTCTCGTATGTCTTACAATTGATTAAATCACATTTCAATATGCTAGTGAATTATATTTCATTGCTCGTATTCTAATTCTGCTAGCGTGAAGTACATTCGATTTTGTGCTCTTGCTATTTATCAAACATGAAGTATGTGTCATTCTATGTTTGAATTTTCATTTCAAATTATTTCA
>JAABKJ010013187.1:0-10364 GCA_011634705.1 Andricus grossulariae
TATATATATATATATATATATATATATATATTTTAAAAAACATAGATTTTTTCTCTGAATAATTTTATTTCTGCTTATGCAAAGAAACTCCCAGACAATCTTCCATTTAACATGAATTGAAGGAACCTCTCCAGAAAATGGTATTTCTCACATTCGCCAATAAATTTTTCTTCACTACAGAAATCTTTGATTCAACTATCCTCTAAATCTTAATTCTTTTTGGGCCCGAAAAATTCATTTTATTGGAATAAACTTCGAATCTGAATGAAACAGAATGAAATTTTTATTTTATAGATCTATTTAAGGCACCCACCTTTTACTCGATACGGAAAAGTCGTCGAGCTTGCAGTAAAGCCGATCTCTTAGTTTTACGATGAAATTTCGGAAATCATCGTCCTCCGGCGAAATCGTTCGATTTTATGAAATCAAAGATGGTTACGACATACGAGCTGTTGGTCATAAGGTCGGGTAGATGGGCGACTGAGTAGTACCGAATTAAAAAGAAAAGAAAAAGAAGGGTTTACTATAGGAAACTACAATGGAGAATCAACAAAGAAAGGGAAAGCAAGGTGAGAAAGATGTGGAATGAAATAAAAAGATAAGAGTAAAAAATAGAGAACGAGAAGGTAATAAAAAAAGAGAAGAAAAATAATATGTGCTAGAGGAGATAAAGGGGTAGTAGATATTGTCTCTTTACGTGCACCGAGTAAAAATCTATTCTGGGAATATGCTTCATTTTAAATAGACCACTGCTATTGATCCAATCAGGAGCCGTATTTGAGTCAATTATTTTGTAATTAAGACCAACAGGCTGCAGCTGACCAGGCCTGAATAAAATATGCACAGAGGAAGTCATAATATTCGATATTATATTGTATGCGTAATTGCTCATGACGTAGTTAACATTTCTTGTTGAAATATCGACTTAGAATATACCCAATAAACATATAACACTGGAATTTAGCACACTTATTGAAAATATAAAATATGTTTATTGATAATGATTTTAAGAACGCTCATCCTGTTAATTAAAACTTTTAATATATACGCATTTTAAGGTAAACAACTCATACTTATCAAATATTTTTTGATCTTGGTAATTATGTTTTGTGATATCAGATATTCAAGCAAATGTAAGCGTTCAAAATTTACAACATTTTGCTTCATATTCTGAAATGGATACAAATTTTTCAACTGAAGAATTATGATATTTCTAAATGCCGTAAAATCAAAATAATTTAATGTACAAATAGTCAAGATCTTGCTGTTATTCAGTGAAAATTGTTACTGAGTTACAACACAATCTCACTAAATCAAGTAGCAGGACATAGTTCACTGAACCAAATAAGTTTGTGTTTTCATTGAATAACAGTGAAATCTTCCCGATTTTAACTTAGAGAGATTTAAAAATTCAGCGTATTGATTTTTTATGTTTTATGGAAAAACTGATAGAGATGGCCTATTTTGTATCAGTATTTTTAGCAGAAATGGAGTTATTTCTTCTTATTTATATGTATTTAATAGAAGGTTATAACATTTTCATTTTCATGACATATCCAAAAACTACTTATGTGAGCAATAAACAAACAGAACATGGATTGATGATTTAACTTGTTTTTTACGTCTAGTAAATATGAAGGATGTTGTTATGTTTTTGGCCTTGCAAGTGATGGTTTTAAAGTAAAGAAGACTCTATTTATGAAAAAACGTCAATGGTTTCACTATGGTATCATGACCTCTTCAGGACTGTAAAATGTATAAGAATATATAGTAATGAAAATGTTATTACTAACCCTAATATGATAGTTTTTTCTTGAACAGAACTGCTTACATTGGAGGCTTGCCACAAATGACGTTTGCATAAATATAGTGTTACTTAATAAATACATATGTATAAACATACCACAAATAAATCAAGAGAAATAAGTGTAAATTTAAATAAAGTTTCAAACTATTTTTACATATATTCTGACTTTCATGATGCCATTTTTACAATCTTGAAAACATTGTAAAAATTACAGTAAAGCCACATGGTTGTGGTCTACTCTAAAAAAATGTTGCTTAGGATACTGCGGTTTTCAGTCTCAGATCCTCACTTTTCACAATGTTAGTTATTTGTGAGATATTTCTCCTGCCATGATTACTTTCTATGCCTAAAATTGTAACATGTTTGAAATTGAAGTCAAATTTGTGGCCGAAATTTGTAGCGTGTTTACATAAAGCTGCGCTAGTTTTCTTTAATTCTTTTTAAGTTTCTCGGTTTTCTGAGATTCTTGTCTTAAGGGAACGTTTCCTTTCACTCATATAGATCATAGGACAATTTTTGCAATAAATTGCATGAATAAAGTTACTTTTTGCTTCTTCATAGAGGAAGCTTTGTAATGGTAACATTTCCAAGAAATTTTATTTCATTTAATTAAACACTTTTTTGTGAACACGATAACTTGAAAATGATTGCAGTTAAATTAATGACATTCAAAGGGGTAATATTCACCACTAATACCTTGAAACTGAGCGAAGGATTTCTAAAAATATTCAATGCATTTTTTTGGCACTCAATAATATTTTGAAAATTGGTTTTTTATAGTAAAACTTTTTCCATTAAAATAATTCAAAGTTGATGCAAGAATATGAAAGATTCCTTGGTTCAAGAAGAATCGATTGACACCTAACATTAATACATTTTAATAAAGAGTACGGCAGTTATTGTCATTTATATTATATTTAAAATCGATTTTCATAATAAAAATTTTTTCATTCTTATAATTTAAAGTTGATGCGAAACCAGAAAAGATATGTTGATTCGAGACAAATCGATTGGCCTATAATATTGATACATCTTATTGAAGATTAAGAAAGCTATGGTAATGCATAATATTTGAAAATACGGTTCTTTATAGTAAAACTTTTTTCTTTTACGTAATTCAAAGTTCATCCAACAATGAAAAATGTTCCTTGGTTCAAGACGAATCAATTGACCTATAATATTAATACATTTCATTCAAAAATAAGGAAGTCATGGTCATTTATATCATATTAAAAATCGATTTTTATAGTAAAAATTTGCCCATTCTCATAATTCAAAGTTGATTTAAGAATAGAAAAGATGCGTTGATTTGAGAGTAATTGATAGAATTATAATATTTATAAATTTTATTGAACAGCGAGGAAGCTACGTTAATGCATAATATTTGAAAAACGGTTTTTTATAGTAAAACTTTTTTGGCTAACATAATTCAAAATTTATGCTGAAACAGAAAATATTCCTTGATTCGAGGCAAATTTATTGACTTATCATATTGATAGCCTTTATTGAAGTGTGAGGAAGTTATGGTCATTTATAATATTTGAAAGATCTGTTTTAAACAGAAAAACTTTCTTCATTGACATAATTCAATGTGGATGCATGAATAGAAAGTACTTATCGATCAAAAATTTTCAAATAAAGTAATTCTGACAATTTTTGTGAAAAATCATAAAGCTGAGAAAGGGATAGGGTGCGACAGAACTTTTCCGTTCCCATTTTTAATTCCAAAAATTACCATTTCAAATACAAAATTTGATTTGTATCATTTTTTATTGCATTTTAAAAATTGTTTGTATTATTTTGTAATTTTGTATTATTTTGTAATTTTGTATTTTTTGTAAATTTGTATTTTTAAACTGATCAAAATGAAACCTTTAGTCTACCTATTATTCCAAAAATCACTAGTGCTTCCTCTATGAGGAAGCAAATACATTTGCTAACGGGAAGCAAAGTGCTCGTAAAATGAGAACCATATAATTATAAATAAAAATAAGTGGATATACTCGAGATCAAATTCACAGCTAGTTTAGATTTTGTTATCTGATCTTTAATAGGCGGTAACAGAATATCAGAAAGTTTATTTTTAATTGGTTATGCAAAAGAGATACTTTATTTCTTACATATTCTAATCCTTCAAAGATAAAGGTCTTTGTCGTAATGTAATACTACAATAGTAATAATTATTACATTTCAATATTTCTCTACGTGTAGGAATCTTCTTTTTATATTATTAATAATAAAATTATGAGGATAGCTATTGTTGATCAAAATAATATAAATGAAGCTAATGTTTTTTTCATGGAAGCGAAGTTCTGAAATTTTTGTTGCTCTATCAACAAGAGAGAAGATCATTCTTTTCTTGTGATTTTCATGATGATTTGATAGGTATTTAGAGTTTGGCCGGAATATATCGGTTTATAGTACCAATCTGTTTCAATATATCCTTTTTCAAAGATAAGTAGTAGATCTAAAAAGTTGATTATATTATTAATGGCTTCTTCTAATGTAAATTGTAAAGCTCCATCTTTATTATTAAATTTTTCAAATACTTTATGAACCTAGTTTTTCAGTAAGCATACTAAGTTATCGCTCACGTAACGATAATAAAATAAAACTCTAAAGATCGGATTTTTTCTGATTTCCTCTTTCATATCTTGCATAATCCATGAATATTCTTTAAAATATGATAAATCCAGTTTTTGGAAAAAATTAATCACGCATGGGTTTAGCATTTCCAGGACTCGAGAATTATAATTATTGACGCTTAATTCATAAAAAAGGTCTATCGCATTATAAGCTTTGCAAATTTTGGAAGCCTAAAATATTCAAATAAAAATTCTTTCATTTTGTACTAAAGTGCTCATTATCCATTAAAACCTGTATACATCCAAGCATATATGTTCAATTATATCATAATATTCAATAAATTGTTAGATGATTTCCTATACATGGTACTGTTTTAATTTTTCTTCTATGTGTAGTGTCTTCAAAATACAAAATTTGTCTAATTATTAAGGAATCATCTTAGATGAGAATTGGAAAAAGATCATTTTAGTTTTTTTCCTAATCCTCAAAATTTGTGTTTATCATTCCTGGACGTAAAAAAACTTCGATTTCAACACCTTTTCATAACTTGCAAAAATCAAAAACGTTATTTATCCTGAGAAAATTGGAGAAATAATTCTCCGGCCATTACGTGTGTCTTATAAGGTTAAGCTACTTTTAATATATCAAACCAAGAATTAGTTATGTAAACATTTTGTTTATATTTCAATGAATATAAAATAAAAGTACTGACATCTTAAAGCCTGGAAATAAATGAATTATTTATTTAGTGAAAGAAATGATAACCAATAATTAAAATAGATCTACGTCACATACATGACTGTATAAGTCCATGCATGATATATACGTAATATATTTATAAGAATTGCAGGTCGAATAGTTTGGCCTTAAATGTGTCGCTTGAGTAACGTTCCATAGCATTTGCCTCGAACCATATTTTATTTCACGCAAAGGGATTATCGGAAGAAGTGAATCATGTTTTTAGAGTTTTGTAACATATCTTCGCAAAATGCAGGGTTGTAACTTATTTCCTTGTATATTCTTATATATTTATAACAAATGAAAACAAATTTGAATTGGCAATGCTCACTTTTTATATTTTTCAAAACTAAAATTGATTCGAATTTAAAATTCCAAAAGCTGTGATATTACTTTTCAGAAGCAGAAGGGAATGTGATTAAACTAAAATATTAAAAATTATGGAGACTTTGAGACATACTCTGCCATTATAACGATGAATCAGATGACTCGAAAATGTGAAATTCAATTTATACACTCAAGGCATGCTTATAAAAAGTATCATGCAACATGACATGCATTTTAAACAAGTTGAGAAGTAAATTCAAAACAACATTTTACTCCCTAGGATGGAATGTAGGTATTTTAAAGGCGTACGTCCACCTTTTGCCACACGCATTGCCTCAAAGCAGTCTCTAGATTTGTGCAAAGAGAGTTGGGAAAATAAAAGGGGAATCTCTAGAGAATGTAAGGAAGAAAATGAATAAAAGGAAAATGTAGATGAAACTTATCGTTGATGGACACGGAACGGGACAGGAAACCTATCCTCTTCTGACAGATATATTCCGGTAAAGAATTTCCCGTGAGCATTTGCAGCTGTCGTTAGTGGTAATCATATTTTTTTATTTTGCAGTACCACATAGCTAGAAAATATGATCCACTTTTCTCAACAAGTATTTATTATCCTAAACAGAAAATAATAAAATCTTATCAGTACATTGAAACCATTTTAATATTTTCATTCGATTAAAAATTATTCAAACATATAAATCCTTTTTAAATCATTTACAAATTTATCTTCTCGTGAAAAATCATTCATGAACTAAATTTCCATATTTATTTCTGAGGAACATAAAGAAAGCTGTTGTTTTCCTCAAACTCATTTGATAGAAAAATAAATCCACTAAGAGGGCAAGGAGCTATGAAATTCGAAATGTCGCTCATTATGAGTCTGAGGTTTTTGTTGAAACTCTGAAGGTGAATAGCTCTCCTGCTTACCGAACTATAATCAAGGATGTAATTACAGCTCTACAAAAGGAAGGTCCCCAAGCAAGACATAGAATGTAATAAGGTGAAAATAAGTTTAAAGCTTGAAATACTAAAATCAAAAGCGGGGATGAAAATTTTACTCAACGAAGAACGTAGAAAAAACAAGTCTTTGGCGGGATGAAAAAATTAAGATAAGTATTGTCTTTTGCAGCCGTCTACCTCTAAAGAAGATTCATGCGTACACTATGAGTCTTATACGCCTTCTTTCACTTATTTCACTTGGTGATTATTAAGTTATTATCTCTAATTGCCTTTCTTCGAGGACATTTTATTCATTCTTTTTTTCATTCATCATCTTGATTACACTGACATAAGCATTTTCGCAATAAGGCAGTGGAACTAGTTCATCTTATGAAAAAATAGAACATCTGCTTGCCTGTTTGCTAATGACTCCTAAAGTTGTTGTTTATTCCTAATGGGTCTAGTAGAAAATGTAGGTTTTAGTGTACAAAGGGAAGTTTTAGGGTGAATATTATCACGACCCTGTCATAACGGAGTGATAATTGATTATGAAATTTAGGTGAAAGAGCTATAATTATCATCAAATAATATGGTAGTACAGCTTGAAGATTTTCAAAGAAAATTGTGAAACATTCTTTTCCAGAACATTCTAGAGCAATTTAGACTAACCTAGAACATTCCAAAGCATTCTGAAGAATTATGAAATATTCCAGAGTATTTCGATATAGTTGAAAACAATCTAAAGCATTGGAAAATATTCTAGAACTTTCCAGAAATTCCTAAAACTGTCTAGAATATTCGAAAAGGTTCAATGAAAAAATAGGTCAAGCTCAATCCTATGTTCTAGAATTCATTACAATATGCATACTTTTTTTAATAATGGAAAACATTTTACAATATTTACTGTAAGCTTTTCTATGATGCCGTATATAGGAAGATTATTTACGAATCAATAATTAATTAATTTACATTTAAATTATATTGTATCATTTGTGTTCTAAGCTCGAAAGTCTTACTTTTACAAATCCAATAAAAGTTATAGGTTTATTCAAAATCCTTCATTTAATAATTTACTGTCGTTATTTTTGTGAAAAATCTTCTAAAATAATTTCAATTTATATATAAACGAACTAAATAGATTTATGCTAAATATTTCTAGGATTAGAAACAAAATCAGCTACTGATTAAATAGGAATTGCAGCCTTTGCCTATGACTATTGTCAAACAAGAAGCAATTTTGGGCAACATTATTTTTTCTAAAGACACTGTCTAGTTTCTCAAATTCTCGATAATCTGAAAGAGCTGGAGATGTGTTAGGTGTGCGGAAAGTTCGCTAACACTAAACAGTACTTTTTCTTCAATACTTTTTTGTCTCAAATCTCAATATTCAAGTGGAAAGTGGTTGGAGTGCATTAGGATAACCCAAATAAATGAAATAGTTGTTTGTTGGCTATCTCACCCCCTCTTTTCTTTCATTCAGTGTAAAAATAATCCTGCAATTATTAATGAGTTAAAGAATGTTAAACCTGTATTTTATAGCCTTTAAACGCTAAATAGGATTTTTTTTAATAAATGACAAAACTCTTATGTAAAAGGAATAAGTATGATAACAAAATGATGACCGGCAACACTCAAAATAATTTCTTTCTAATTTTGTTTATAATACTATCCTTAAAAGTGAAAACCCACCCTCTCTAGAAGTTTAAATAATTATAGTTTTCTTCACGTATGTGCTTACAATCATTTTATTGTCTAATCTGTCATTTGTAAACAAAAATGATATTTAATCCTTTTTAGCGTTTAAAGACCTTGAATTTTATTTTATAACAAAATTGAAAAAATATTTTTACACCAAATGGAAAAAATTGGGGCGTTATTTTATGGTAGATTTGTAGGCTTTTTTTAGATGTATCGATTAATATACTGTCAAACTTTTCATCACCTTTTACGACTTACTAGTATCACTTTATGAATTTTTCCACTCAAAAATTACTTATTTAATAGAAATATGTCTAGAACCAGTCACATTTATGTTTCTTGGCGATATCCAAGTAACTGTCGTAAAATAAAAGCAATTTCTGTTTCGAGGATCCCACTATAGTGTGAAGTATACTGATGAAGTGGTTTTAAGTAAATTAATACTCTAGATCAAAAGTAATTGAAGTTTGAATGTTCGATTTTTAATTGAGTCAGCTTGTATCGATTCACGTTTTCTTATGATTTTTATGTCCAAAAACTATACCGATAAAAGACAAGGTTATAAAACACAGAATGCATGTCAAGTTAATCAAACCAGAATCAAGTTTATTTTAGAAAATCTGTATTTCATTTAATCCCAACAAATGTTCAAAATGGAAAGAGTAATAATAAAAGGGGCAGGACAATGGCCGGACAATCCAATAAATTTTTTTTTTCATTTCTTTCTTATATATTTTTTATAAAACTGCATCTTTTTCACAAAATAGCTATACATTTCATAAGAATCCGACCAAAATCTCGGAAATATTACAATTTAATGAAAAGTCGGCCAGAATTTTCAAAATTTTGGAAAATCCTTTGGCCAGAAACATTAGCCCTGTGATGTGAGGTAAATGTCACTAATGATATTTTGCATCAGCTTTCTTCCCTGATTATGACGTGATTGTTAGATACGGGTTTACCTAGGTAGTCAACAAATAACCTTCCTATGGTCGAGAAGTGTCAACTTCTCATCTATTTTGTTGTCTCTCAAGTCTTACAGAGATAGAGTGCTTCTGACGCGTATTAAAGTACACAAGTGATCTGATTTACCATCTCAGAACCTTCGCGACATCCCAAGTACACGTACTCAAAACACCATAACTTATCGGTTTGTATGTGAATGAGCTAAAGTTATATAACGTCTCGGCACGTGCACATACACCTTTCACTGCGCTTAAACACACGCGACTGACTCACACATGTAGCCAGCCATTCGTGCGGAAAGTAATACCGCGTGTCAGGTTATACGCGAAAGCGGTTTACCTCTGGATGTAAATCGCGGAAGAAATTCCAGGGAATTCCCGAGAAGCCGAGAAGTTGGGCCAAGGTAGTCTAGAGTGCAGACACAGGCTGCGTGTTTCCGTCATCCTGGAGGAAAATTGCGGCTGTTTATTTGAGCCAACCGACAGAAATTCCATTTCAGTCCCCTTCCCTTTCCAAGTCATTTCGTGACTCTTATTTATTTCCTTGGTGGAATTCTTTTCTTTCCACATTTTCCAAGCACTAGCAATCATTTCTCTACATGTGTCATATTCATACAAATCTAATATTACAACGATTCGCATCGTTCTTAACCCTATATCGATAATGCGGGGTACATACGTTGGTACACCAACGGAGATTACGGCTACGTTTCTGAGCATTTTCGCGATTTCTTTTGGCTCGGGTTCCTAGCCACAATTCGCGTCGACTTCCGTCGGTAGTGAAATTAACCAATGCCTTTGTTGAGTTTAGCGTAAAATAGAAAGTCTTGGAGTGACGCGATACCCTATATTATTGAAAATAGTCGAAAAGTCTGCAGATAAGCAATTATTTTTATCGTTAAAGTTACTGTAGTTAGCAAGTAATCAAATTACTTTTCCATTTTCATATGCTTTTACCTCATTTCTGAATATTTTTTCACATCGTTTTTAACAAATTACAAAAACAAAAAGCAAGTTGAAAGTATTGTAGAACTTTATTTGACATTGAGAAACCTTGAAAACATTTTGTTCATAAGGGAATTGATTTTCTAAATAAACAAAGTGAAAAAATACGAAACGCGTGATGCGCCGCAAAATCTAACATCAAAAGAAAAAAAAAAATCTGCCCGCTTGGCGGGCACATTCTCATCGCGCGCTTTGCGCGCGGCTCGCTTCGCTCGCAAATTTGAGCGCGCCTAGGGTGCGCGACTGTTGGTTCTCGCGCTTCGCGCTCGATAATATATTTATCTCGCGCTTCGCGC
>JAABKJ010013188.1:0-10364 GCA_011634705.1 Andricus grossulariae
TTCTCCCGACATCCTGCTACGCCTTTCTTTGAGCCGCGTTGTTCGTACATCTCTCGCCACACAGGTCCAATTGTCCGGACAATCCTATTATTTAGGATAGCTGTGAAGATCTTATACAGTGTGTTCAAACAAGTTAGTGGCCTGTAATTCTTAGGGTTAGTTAAGTTGCCCGTCTTTGGCAAGAGCACTGTGCGCCCTTCCACCAACCACTCCGGAATAGGCTCTTCTGACTTTAGATATGAGGTGAAAATTCGGGCCAAATGCTGATGGGTTGAAGGAAACTTCTTCCATTAGAAGGTCTTGATACCATCTGGTCCCAGAGCGGAATAGTTCTTGATGCCTCTCAATACTTTGTTCACCTCCTCGGTAGTGATAGGTGGGCATTTCTCCTCAGGTATTATGAGTGCACCGCACAGCTCCTTGAAGCTATTACATTATATTTTTTTATTATTATTATTATATATATATAATTCTAAGCTTTGTAGATATAATTCAGACGACAATTTTTGTTAAAATAAATTTTATTGTAATCGTGTAGTTCATTCAGAGTATTGTAATGAGAATGTGGTTACTTAAGGCAAAGAAACTTTTTCTTTTCATCCAAGTCGAACACGAAATGCAAAAACCTAGAGAAACCGAACTTAAAGCGCGACGTGAATACATTATCGAGACGCGCTCAAACTTGCGAGCGTTTGTTGAAAATTCAACTAATTGGTGGAAACTTAATCTACTTTGCTGGAAATTTAACAATTTTTTCTTGATATATCCTTTTTGGTTAAAAAGTGAACTGTTTTCTTAAAAATTCATCTTTTTGGTTGAGGATTTAACTATTTTCTTAAAAATTCGTCTTTTTTGTTTGAATTCAACTGTTTTTTATTTAAAATTTTATCTAAACCTTTTTTGTTGTGAATAACAACTATTACATTTCTCGTTGAGAATACATCCCTTTTGATTTAAAATTAACTTCTTTGTAGAAAATTCAACAATTTTATTCAAAAGTACTCGTAATTTTTTCGGTCTATTATTCATTATTTCAGATGAAAATTCATCTTTTCGGTTAAAAATGTAACTATTTCGTTGGCGAATCATTGTTTTTTATTTGAACATTTATTTTTTAACTGAAAATTTACATATTTCAGCTATAGATTCATAATTTTGGTTCAAAATTCATCTCTATTCAATTTTTGGTGGAATATTGATCTCTTTTAGTTGATAATGCGTCTTTCTCGGTAGAAAATTAATGTTCTTGGTTGATAATTCATGTTTTCGGTTAAAAATTCAACTATTTGTTGAAAAATTTATATATTTGGTTAAAACTTGATCACTGTTGATAAAAATTAATCCTTCCTGCTTGAAAATTCGCGTGAGTCTATAGATTAGGTGGAGTAATCAACCATAATTTTATGAATTCCAGATTAATTTTGTATATAGAGGTAATCCAGGGTAATGTGATATAATTCGGAGAAAATCATTTACGCTGGACACAATTTTTCTTTCCCCCGCGCTAATTTGCAACTGTTTGCTTGGAACTTTTTGCGTTTTCTATATCTTTTAATCTAAATGCATTGCATTAATAAATTTGTAATTTTATTGACACATGGATGGGTTGCTCGATTTTTCAGCAACTTGTTTCATTCTTCAACATCAATATTTGTCGAGTAACAAACTATATTTTGTATGATTATACTGAACTATAAAAGAATGCGAAAGTTTATTTCTTTTTTATGGGAATTCTAATGGTGCATTAAAGATCCAATTTCGTTTGCAGCACAATTAAAAAAGAAAAATAACTGCTCTTATTCCACAATTCACATACGGCATGACAATTATCATGCTAATTATTGCAACTCACAAGAAGCGGAAATTGCTGCGCGTAATAATCGTTTCTGACTTGCATTTGGTTCCTATTTGCTCAGTCTGATAATGCAGTTCATACCGCGTTTGTTCTTTCTCAGTCCGTTGAAGCTTTCAAGTGCAGGTACATTATTTCACGTTTACGTGGAAGAGAAAGGTTACACAATAACTTCTCTAAAGTCCACCACGAGGACAAAAAAATACATATTTTCTGGTACGTCCAGTGAATGATTTAAAAGGACTTTAGAATATTTACTATTTATTAGAATTTAAAGAAATTTGTTTTACAAATTACATTTTGCAAAATGAAGAAAAAAGCCAAGATGCGTATTTGATATTATTTTTACAATACATCTTTTCAATTTTAGTAGATAAAATTTATTAGATAACGTAGTAATGTTTTCAAATCGAACTTTTATAAGTGGAAGAGAATTCTAAAAATACTTGATAATATTTAAAAGTCAAAGACCCAGAATGCAAATGAATGACAATGACTACAATGATATCGGTATTTTCAACCAAAAGGATAATTTATGAACCATTGCTAACAATATTGTATCCAGGTTTGCATCGGAATGAGTTAGCAGATCTGGTTAAAAAAGCTCGGAAATGGTAATGTATTTCAAAAAAGATAAGAATTTTATTAAAACGCTATTATTCTTTAATGCATATATGCAGCAGGCAATTTATAATCTGAGATATAACTTTTTAATTGAATTAAAATTTTCAGCGCGTTTTACATAATTTGTACTATTCTTTTTGCCGAAAAAATTTCATCACAGATTCAATAAATTCAATTCACTATTCTCAAATAAATAATTAAATATGCAATTTCAGACTTTAATTCAGATTTCGTTTTTGAATTGTATTATGGTAATTAAAGGTAATTAACAAAAATATCTAAGCGTCACGCAGTACGAATTTTTAAAAACTTTATTAAAATATGTTTGTATAAACAGGCGTAAGGAGAATAATAACCAAAATGTTTGCAATTGCCTGAATACACTAAAACAACATTATTTGGAAATAATTTGTCATATTTGAATAAATAATAACAAATTGTAAACAAATTTTTATAATAGAATATGATACAGTTAAAAATGGAATGTCTTCAATTTTCGCTTCTTTGATGATGTTTTTTTTTATTATTTATTTATTTAGATATATCTAAACGGGCAAAATTTTAAGAAATCTAGGTAAAAATAATGGCCGGGCTTAACCCTCCGGACAGTCCGTACGTTCATGTACGATTATAACCCGATCGAGTCTAAACGTACGGACCTGGCAGGGGGTAGGGGAGCTGGAAAATGGAAACCTTTGCAATCTGATGATAAATGTGAACTTTATACTTACTTTTATAACTTTTTACAACAATATTTGTATTTTTCTTAGAAAAAAACACAAAAACAATAAAAAAATTTGTTTATTACAATTTTGTTCGTTTGTGAATCAAATTTCAGAACGCAAAAATATAAAAACAATTGTATTGTATTGAAAGAAATGAGAATCCATCAAAGAGTTTATTATTATTAAACATTGATCGATTAAAATTATTTGAGTAAATTTCACTTATTTCTTATTAAATTCAATGTTTAAAAAATGAACAAATCAAAAATTGAAATAATTAACAATAAAATTATATTAGATTGAATAAATTTTGTTTCATTAATAAATTTTAAATGTTTATACATTTTTTTAAATGGTAATTTTTCAGGCTCGGAGAGGGAAGAGGGGAGTTCTGTTACACCCCACCACTGTTCCAGCTCGGAAAATTACCAATAATTGCTAATTTTGGCCATTTGATAACAAAAATCGAATTGACCTTGAAAATATCATTTATGAATATTTTCAAGATTATGTTCGGAATCAACACCTCAAAATACGTTAGTATACGTGGTTTCAACAGAACGAAAATAGAATTTTTTATGATCGTGATTTTAACAGATTTTCAATTATTTGGGTTTTGGGGGAGGAGGGAATATGAAACTTTTTGGACCCCCAGAATGATATTTTACGTTTGGTCTAGAAAAAAGGTTTTCCAAAAGTTTTCAAACCGTTTAATAAAAAATTCAAAAAAGTCATCAAAGCAATCAATTACCTATTCTTTAGTACAACTCACTCTTGATATAATTAATCTTTTCTCTATAATGACGCATTATCTCTAATTATAATATTTCTCTATTGAATAAAGGCTACATTTAAAAGATGAAAATTTTGATCGTTACTTAATTATTACATTTTTTATGTTAAAAATGTTGATTTTTTAAAATCAACATCTGAATATTTAAAAATATAAAAATTCATTTGTAATTTGAACAAATACTTTATCCATTGTACGTCGGTAGACAGTTATTTCGAAATACGATAGACGCGTGAGGAAGGCGTTTAGTCCAAAAGGTCGAAGGGGTTACCAGAGTATTTTTTATTAGGGACGGAGTCCAAACTGTAATCAATTCTTCAGGAGACGTAATAAATCCTTCTCTTAATTTCTTTTTGTTATCGAAAATTTCATCAAAACTTTACTTTAATAAATTTTCAGAAAGAAAAAAACGTAATTAACTTAAAATTTATAGACCATTATATCAATATTTATAAACAATTTAACAAAAAATGTTGTCCTCTGAATTTGTATAGGTTTTAACGTTCTTAAAAATTTCGAAGAATCTGAAAAGAATTTTCTAGTCCTTCAGCTTTTCAGGACGAATAGCTCAAGCAACAATTTTCGAAAAAAGTCGCAATTCGTTATTAATCTATTATTGATCATTGATGCAGCTGCTGACATGAACATACAATGAACGATCATCGCACTTATAATGAATGGAACCTTTTTCGGTTTATGGAAAATAACAGAATTATGTGAATTTAATTATTTAGGAAAATCTATAATTATATTTGTTTCCTCTGTTCTGAGAAAAATATTTGAAAATGAATCTGAAGAAAATACGGTTTTGAAACTTATCCTGAAAAGAAAAACTATTCTCTATAAATATACACAATCTATATTTAATCTTGTAATTAACGGTTACATGTAATTTGATTTAATTTGATTAATTAATTGAAGCAAATTATTCAGTATTTTTACTTTTATTTTATTTTGAGGTGCTAAAATTTTACGTTCATTGAAAATTCAAAAACTATTACTTTCAATATAGTTATTCGAAGCGTAGAACGCTAATTTTAAATGTTGTCACTAAAACCCAATCTTTCAGATTTTTAAAAATAAAATTTGAATTAAAATTTTGTTTTGAGTTAAGCGTGATTATTTTTGAAAATTAAACATATTGTGGACAAAAATTACCAACTATTCTTTAAAATTTCCAAAAATGTTTAATGAACCAATTTTAGTTGACTTTTTAATTAATTACTTTAAATTGCTAGTCATTTCATGAATCCTTGAATCTTTAATCTTCCTGTTGTTGTGCAATTTCAGAGCGCTTTTGTCACAAAGAGAGTTCACCGCGTGGCTCTCAATTCTTGTTTAAGTATTTTTTAACATAAATTGACATAAATCCATTATAGCGGAGTTAATTATTCTCATTAGAATTATTTATATAGTATATCAGGAAAGGTCCGGCAATGATTTCTAGATCAGCTTCTTTTTATGTACATCTGATTAAAAATAAATTAATAATCTAAAGGTCAGTAGATCGGAAGATATTGAATTACTAAAATGTTGTTTTACATAATAAATGAAATTCTTTGTGCAGGCAAAAAATTTGATTGCAGTAAATATGATTTAAATTACATCTAAATTAAGATTTATGAAATACAGAATTATTTTACAGCTAGATTCGAACGCTTTCAGACGAAATATTAATTCACTTTCTTGGGTTTCATCAGGGGAATTGCTATGATTGAGATTTAGAAAGTTCAGTGATGTAATTAATTTTAGGAGATAAATTTCATTGAGTTACTAATTTCAATCATTTCTTTTCTAAATTCTGCCGATAAACTGATGTGATAAATTTTATTATTTCAATAATATTTGGGTTCCTCAAAAAAATTACAACACATTTCAAGGAAAAACTCAATTTCTGTCTTTTCTAATATTATATAAAAGTTATAAATCTGTATGCTTTTCGAAAGTCACAATATTTATTGCAGATATATTTCTGCACCCGCAGGTTTCTTTTTCAACAATTTTAATAGACTCAGAATTAACCTGTGTTACCGACATTGTACTGAGTTACCTAGTATTAACTCCGTCATAAATCGGTAGGTCGCAGTATTATCAGTCCGGTTTTACATATTTTAAGGCATCTGGAATACAAAAGAAAAATATCTTACGAATTAGTTTATAGTATTTTGAAGTAGAAACCCTAAATAAATAAACAATTATTTTTAAATAGATATTTTACAATGTATTCTCAATTCTTCAATTCAGAAAGAATATATATTGAAATATCGGTAATGAATATTTTTTTGTTTCAGATCTTTCCACATAAGATAATGAAGAATAAATATTTTTTAAGCAACAGGTAATTAAAAAATTTTAATTTTACAACGAGTATTGAAAGTGGAAAAACAGTCGTTGGAAGAGATGATTAATGGCCACTTTAAAATATGTTTGTGCGGTCACTCGAAACATATTCCAAGAAAAAAATGTTTATTTCAACGTGAAAAAAATGTCTTTTTCAATAACAATTACTGTAAGTCAAAGTTTAATGCAATTTTTTGCAAAGTTAACCAATTTCCTTAATTATTTTAGCTTAACGATCTACGAGATCTTTATACTGGGGATGAGGAATAATCATTGAACATATTTTTTGGGTAATACACTTATTGATCTTTTGTGAATGAGTAATTGATATAAATTAATAATTAAGATAAGTTCTTATGATAAAATTGAACTTGGAATTGAATAAGAAATCGATTTCTGGTATGGAACTGATGATTTTTGACTCTTCAGTCAACGGCACCTTTAACAGAAAAAATATAGACTTCTTTGGGCTTTTTCACAAATTTCACTAAAACTTTGAGATTCTGAATTATCGATTATATAGAATGATTAATGGTTTATATTGAATTGCACTCACCAATGATTTAGTGTTCGAGTAGTTTGGCAACAGACTGATAACATCGGCTGATGTGGTCGCAGGACGTTGGCATACTTCTGCTGCAGCTAGAAAAAAATTTTCTTATACTAAAAGAACTGTTTTCTTCGATATACATGAAAATTTAGTTGTATCAAATTTGTATTAATTTAAAAAAATATTTTTTAATCCAATAACTTTTTTTTGTTTAATCAAACAAATACTCCTTCTACCAAAAGATTTGGTTAAAACGACAACAAAAATTAGTTGGGTCAACGAAATATTTTGTTGTCCATATAATAACCATACTCTGTGGTTTGACCAAAAAAAATTTCGTTGATTCAAACAAATCTTTTTCTGAGTGTCGTGTGTTTCAGGAGCAAAATTATTAATTATTAATTATATTTATATACATATAATAATCTACGATTCATTCATTCTGTTCACATTGAAGCTGCTATCTTTAGTTCACTTTTCGCGTATTTGACATTTAAAAAAATTTATTGTCTTCAACATGGAGTTGTTCCCCTTGATTTTCAAATTATTAATTTTGCACTTTAGATTAAAAAATTGAATTTTGAAAATCGTTCTGCACAATTTAAAAACTAACCATTTCTAACGATTCAGTTTCAGGACCCTAATTTAAGAATTTTTTCATTTTTAAACGAAGTTTGAAATTGTTCAAATTTAACGCTCGAAGTTTGAATTCAATCATTTTTATAGTTGACAATTAGAAAGCATATCATTTTCAACGTTTTTAGAATAGTTATAAACTTTAAAGGTTCAGGATATTTAAAATTCTTTTAGTTAAAATGGTGTAAATGACTATTAAATTTCTATAATTTCATATAATTATAGTTTTGAAAGCGCAATTGTGAAACAGTTTTTTTTTTGAGTCCTTGAAACTGTTTTTTGCTTCAAAAGTTAGGAGAAAACAATGGAGAGTCAGAAATGGAAGTCAAAAATAAATTCGATTCTTTCTAGTTAGGGGTTATTTTTTTACTGAAAGAGAAGCTTAGATCTTTTTCTTTGAATACCTTCAGGTTAAAAAGTCAAAATTTTATTATTTATTCGTAAAAATAAGCATTAAATAGGTTTTAAGCTTATATATTATCTTCTTTGACAATTTATAACTCTTGCAATATCAATTTGAAAAATGTTCTTGTCACTGCAGTTACAATAGGGTTCTTCATGATCTTTCTACTGAAAATAAGCATTATTAATGTCCTGAAAAATTCTTATTGTTCTGATTAAACATTTTTCAATTTGAAAAACTTTCGATTTCAGATTATTAAATTTTAATCGCTTTTATTTAGAAATGATTGAATTTTGTTTTTTAGTCGATTTTTAAATTGTTTATATTTTTAATGATAGGAAATATAAATCCAGATATGTGAAAGCGCGCTTGCATTTACTGCTGGTCCTGAACAATTCAATTATTATATATAGTGAAGCAATCTTGAAATTATAAATATTCTATATGTGATTCAGCATAATAATAATACTATTTGCTTTTAGCTTTAAACTTTTCATCAAAAGAGCCAGAAAGATTTTTTTTAACTACTACGTTTTTAGGAAAACGCAAATCTATAGAATAATTACGCCATCATTATTTTAAAATTGATTGAAAAGTAAAAGAAAATATTTTGATAATCTCTCTTTTGCAATCCCAAAGACATGAAAAAATAATTTTTCGAATGTTTGCCGAAACTGGAGTCCACTTGTAACAATAAAAGCTGAGTATTATTATACAGGAATCATGTAAACTTCACTGTTTGGAGCAGAATAACGTCGATCTCGAAATTTTTATTAGAATTGAAGAACATTGAATAATTAATAAATATATTGAGCTATACTAGCTGAACAATTATTTTTTCACTTATTAGCATATTTCTCTCTGACAAAGTAAAAAATATGTACATTTTTCAGAACATTTTTTTTTCTAAAATCTTAACTCTTATTAAATATATCTTCAATCAACTTTAGTTGCAACTTTAGCATATATAAAAGGCAAGTAATTTGTTTATTGTACACTTTTATTGTTTCACATACTTTTTATAAATTAATAGTTAATTTCCATCCTTTTTCACTGGAAAAAATTCTTTGCTATCTTATATGAATGTAAATAACTTACCAGTCGTAAGAAACTGCAGAATATTGTTAAAAATTAAAATTTACAGTAATTATCATACTAATTGTTACATATTAACAAAATTCAGTGTTTTTTTTTCGTTGGGGAAAAGGACTGAAATTGCCCAGCGTTAACAATATTCCACACATATTGGATGGGAAAAGTTTTCTTCTCAAAAAAGGATGAAAATTTTCTATTTGGTTATTATCAGACGGCAAAATTTTATTTTCGCTAAACAATTTACTATTGGTTTACCCAAATAATGTATAAGTCAAAACAAAACTTAATTTTAAGTGTTAGCAATATAATGCAGTTCAGTTAGTCCGATAAGCTGTGTTGATACGCATACGATGAAAACAAAAAATTTTCCCATGATGAAAGGATAAACATATTCTCATCTTTAACGTAAATTAAATTATTTACAATAAAGCTAAATGTTAAATGTTAATAACTTTCTGCAGTTTAATAAGTCTGAGAAGCAGCTTTGTTAGATATTAAATAGGAAAGATTATTTTAAGCGAAAAAAACGATAAAAATGGTCCATCTGTTTATAAAATTGGTTTATAACAATAAAATTATTGTGAGATTCATTAAAAAATTCTTGAATCTTCATAACATTATAAACAATTTTGGTAATTCATTATCACTCAATGAAAATTATTACTAGATAGTTTTTTCACTGATTTAAGGCCTTTCTCAATAAATCTGAACATCGAAAAATCACATTTCTGAAATGTTGAAAAAAAAATTGAACTTTTTTCTGCAATAAAAAATTTGAAAAATCTAAGCCCACAAATCTTCTTCAAATTTTATAAATAAATTAGATTTTGTAATTTACACAAAAACGTCCAACACTGAAACTAGATTTAAACTTCGATTTGAACCGAGTGACGACGTAGGGAAAACTAGACTAACTTGCTTCCGGAATCGGAGGTTTATATATTGGAGGTTTCTGTAATTCTAATTATAAACTTGTTAAAGTTCACCTTTCCTTATCTATCCAGATCGCTTCACGACTTTGAAGTATGCGCGACAAGGTTTTTACCCAAGTTTTTGAGAAAATATGACACCGCTAAGGGGCCGTCCTTAAACTATGTTACCAATTTTGGGCCAAGAAACGTAGACGTGGGTTAAACACGAATTTCACGTTTCTTCTGCATTTTTCCCCGTGAATAATTGAAAATATTAAAATATCAGACTTTTATATCATTAAGCCGTTTCCCTTTCGGGGTAGGCGTGAATTGCTCGGTTGGAAAGTAGTGATGTGTGGAGTATATAGGTGAAGGGTAGATAGGTATATAGGTTTAAGGTATAGATATTTTAGATTGATCTAGAATTCTCGTGTT
>JAABKJ010013189.1:0-10364 GCA_011634705.1 Andricus grossulariae
CAGCCCTAACTATTGGAATCCTATCCTTCCTATTGACATGAATCCTTCGCTTATTCATCCTCATCCTCTGCTATCCATTGGGCAATCCAAAATTTTGTCTATCTTTTTAAATCCGTCTCTTCATATCCAAGTGAATGCATTTCTATCGTTTTTGAAATATAAGATAGATCTATCTTCTTGAATCACAGTCTTGCTATCCAAATGTATCCACAGATTATCCATCTCTATCCTTGTTTATCCATTAGGAAATCCCAAATTGTGTCTATCTTCTTCAATCCCTGTCTCCCTATATAATTAAAACGATCAATATCTTTTTTCAAACATAAGTCAGCCCTAACCATTGGAATCCCATCCTTCCTATTGACATGAATCCTTCGCTTATTCATCTTCATCCTATGCTATCCATTGGGCAATCGAAAATTTTGTCTATCTTTTTAAATCCCTGTCTTCCTATCCGAGTGAATTCATTTCTATCGTTTCTGTATTATAAGATAGCTCTATCTTCTTGAATTCCAGACTTTCTATCCAAATGTATCCAGATATTATCCGTCTTTATCCTTGTTTATCCATTAGGCAATCCCAAATGGTGTCTATCTTCTTCAATCCCTGTCTTCCTATCTAATTGAAACGATCACTATCTTTTTTCAAATATAAGTCAGCCCTAACTATTGGAATCCCATCCTTCCTATTGACATGAATCCTTCGCTTATTCATCCTCATCCTCTGCTATCCATTGGGCAATCCTAAATTTTGTCTTTCTTTTTAAATCCGTCTCTTCATATCCAAGTGAATGCATTTCTATCGCTTCTGAAATATAAGATAGATCTATCTTCTTGAATCCCAGTCTTTCTATCCAAATGTATCCACAGCTTATCCATCTCTATCCTTGTTCATCCATTAGGCAATCCCAAAATGTGTCCATTTTCTCCAATCCCTGTCTTCCTATCTAATTAAAACGATCACTATCTTTTTTCAAATATAAGTCAGTCCCAACCATTGTAATCCCATCCTTCCTATTGACATGAATTCTTCGCTTATTCACCTTTATCCTTTCCTATCCATTGGACAATCCAAAATTTTGTCTATCTTTTCAAATCCCTGTCTTCCTATCCGAGTGAATCCATTTCTATCGTTTCTGTATTATTAGATAGCTCTATCTTCTTGAAATCCAGTCTTTCTATCCAAATGTATCCAGATCTTATTCGTCTTCATCCTTGTTTATTCATTAGGCAATCCCAAATTGAGTCTATCTTCTTCAATCCCTGTCTCCCTATCTAATTGAATCGATTACTATCTTTTTTCAAATATAAGTCAGCCCTAACTATTGGAATCCTATCCTTCCTATTGACATGAATCCTTCGCTTATTCATCCTCATCCTCTGCTATCCACTGGGCAATCCAAAATTTTGTCTATCTTTTTAAATCCGTCTCTTCATATCCAAGTGAATGCATTTCTATCGTTTCTGAAATATAAGATAGATCTATCTTCTTGAATCCCAGTCTTTCTATCCAAATGTATCTACAGCTTATCCATCTCTATCCTTGTTTATCCATTAGGCAATCCCAAATGGTGTCTATCTTCTTGAATCCCTGTCTCCCTATCTAATTAAAACGATCACTATCTTTTTTCAAATATAAGTCAGCCCTAACCATTGGAATCCCATCCTTCCTATTGACATGAATCCTTCGCTTATTCACCTTTATCATTTCCTATCCATTGGGCAATCCAAAATTTTGTCCATCTTTTTAAATCCCTCTCTTCCTATCCGAGATAATCCATTTCTATCGTTTCTGAAACATAAGATAGCCCTATCATCTTGAATCCCAGTATTTCTATCCAAATATATCCACGCTTGTCCATCTCTATCTTTGTTTATCTATCAGGTTATCACAAATTGTGTTTATCTTTTTCAATCCCTGTCCTCCTATCTAATTGAAACGTTTTTTTAAATCTTTTTTCCAATATAAGTCAGCTCTAACCTTCGGAATCCCAGCCATCCTATTGACATGAATTCTTCGCTTATCAACCTTTATCCTTTCCTATCCATTGGGCAATCCAAAATGTTGTCTATTTTTTTAAATCCCTGTCTTCCTATCCGAGTGAATCCATTTCTATCGTTCCTAAAACATAAGATAGCCCTATCATCTTGAATCCCAGTATTTCTATCCAAATATATGCACAGCTTATCCATCTCTATCCTTGTTTATCTATCAGGTTATCCAAATTGTGTTTATCTTTTCCAATCCCTGTCCTACTGTCTAACTGAAACGTTTTTTATCTTTTCTCCAATATAAGTCATCCCTAACCGTCGGAATCCTAGCCTTCCTATCGACATGAATCCTTCGCTTATCGACCTTTATCCTTTCCTATCCATTGGGCAATCCAAAATTTTGTCTATCTTTTCAAAGCCCTGTCTTCCTATCCAAGGAATCCATTTCTATCGTTTCTGAAATATAAGATAGCTCTATCTTCTTTAATGCCTGTCTTTCTATCTAATTGAAACGTTTTCTATCTTTTTTCAAATATAAGTCAACCCTAACCTTCGGTATCCCAGCCTATCTATCGACATAAATCCTTCGCTTGTCCACGTTTATCCTTTTCTATCCATTAGGCAATCCGAAATCTTGTCAATTTTTTTAAATCCCTGTATTCCTATGCAAGTGAATCCATTTCTATCATTCCTGAAATATAAGATATCCCTATCTACTTGAATCCCAGTCTTTCTATCAAAATGTATTCAAGGCTTATCCACCTCTATCCTTGTTTATCCATCAGGCAATCCGAAATTTTGTCTATCTTCTTCAATCCCTGTCCTCCTATCTGATTGAAATGTTTTTTTATCTTTTGTCCAATATAAGTCAGCCCTAACCTTCGGAATCCCAGCCTTCCTATTGACATGAATCCTTCGCTTATCCACCTTTATTCTTTTCTATCTATTGGAAAATTCTAAATTTTGTCTACCTTTTTAAATCCCTGTCTTCCTATCCAAGTGAATCCATTTCTATCCTTTCTGAAATATAAGGTAGCTCTATCTTCTTGATTCCCAGTCTTTCTATCCAAACGTATCCACAGCTACTTGTCTTTTGAGTGAAAAGATCGATCTTTAAAGAATCGATCGAGAATCGCCTATCTCTAACTTCGACTAGTAAGTCGTATAAGTTAGGGAATTTTGTTGGATGAGGATAATAAATTTTTCAGTAGTAGCAGTTGTGAACACTTTTTGAATCATTTCACTTCCAGCAGGGTGGTTCAGACTATATGCGTGTAGAAAGAATGGAATATGTTATTAAACTTTAAAACAATTTTCCAATTATGGAACTCTGAAATTAACAAACATTTCATCATTATGAATCCTTGAAATTAAAAAGCCACTCTAGAATTATTGTGACACCTAGTCTGCATTTATGTTCCACTCTTAAAAGAGGGAATAAAGGTAAATTATGCAAATTAGTAATATGTGAAAATGCTACCACCGAGATAGAAATGAACTTCTGAATAAAGTGGCAATTCGCAAACATTTGATAAAGTTAGGCTTTCGTACGTCCTAATTAGAGACTAAAGTTTTAGTTTGCATTAAGTTTTGTTGTGGGTATACATATATTTACATACTGCGCATGAAGCTTGAAGCGACGTCACTGCATCAAAGTCACACTGAAACACCTGGAACAAAAACGGAAACGTAGTGGAGAAACGATGATGATAAATGTGCAGTAATTTCTGTTTAGATTAATGAATGTTCCTGTGAGTGTGAATTTTACAAATAATTTAGAATTAAAAAGGGCATTTATCAAAAAAAGAATTTCAACATATTCAGCGGGTTTTATATAAAGTTTACTTGACCATCGAAGTGCATCAACGCAGTACTATTATGTTTAAAAAAATAGTTGTTATGATCATCTTATTTATCTCTGAGAGTGATTAAACAAATAAAAATTTTTTGTCCAATTTTCGATCTAAAATTATTTAATTAAACAAATTTTTTTGAGTTAATTATTTCACTATCATGCAATGGATATGGAACAATTATGAAGAATTATTTTTAAAAATTTGTACAACTTGAAGTTCAGTTTGAAATATTATCAAATTTAAACCTAGATTAAAAATGATCTAATTTATGAAGCTTGACCTAAAATGACTCAAGTTTAAAGTTGATATGAAATCAAAATTTAGATACTTGAAAAATAAAGCTGACAAATTTAACCCTTCAATCCCATCAGTTAAATTATCACAAATTTCATATCACATAATGATATAATTCATTTAAAAATATTCTTTCTATATTTTCTATTTTTTCAAATTGAGTACAAATTTTAAAAAAGTTCGATTTCAACTTTTTTTTAGTGTTAACTTCAATTTTCCACTTATTCAATTATAATATACACTTTACAGTACGTAGTTACAAAATCTTATAATGAAAAAGAACCATTTTCAAATGTTCATTTTTAATTTATAAAAATTTTGAATCTAGTTTTGAAGACTTAAATAAATTGAAAATTTTGATTAAAAAACGTTTTGAGTTGATCAACTGTAAAAGTCCGACTGAAAATTTATCAAATATTTTCAATTGTAAGAAAAAACTTCAAATTAATATATTGATAATTTGAAAATAATATTCAATTTCAAATTCTATTAAAATATTGTTCTAGTCTGAAGTGGTTCACAATTTGATTTTGAATTACTTGAAATAGAAAGCCTTGAATCATTAAAATTTCATAGAGCTAAATCTAAACATTGATCGTTTCAATTTCAATCGTTCTATTTTAAAGATTATGACTTTGTAAGTGAAATTGTTATACTTTGGTGTATAAATAGCAATTGAACACTTATTAATTTAGAAGGAAATTGAGTGTATTAAAAAGATATTTAGAATTTTTCAAAATATTCAAAATTAATTAAAAACAAAACGTAGTTCTTTGTATATTTCGAACAAAACATTTGGAAGCATTTTAACAATTATGGAAGAATTTGTAAGAATAAAGAAATCTTCTTTATGAATCTTAGTAAAATTGAAAAGGATTTTTTATTTTGAAAAATTAATTTCAGCAGAATATTTGCAAAAATTTCAAAAGATTTCCAAAATTGTAAAATAAGAATTTGGAAGACTTTGAGGAAATTTTCCTAATTTTGCAGGATTTAAAAAAACTTGTATGAAAAATTTTAATCATTTCAAAAGATATTTAGAAGTTTTGAATAAAATTCAAAAATAATTTAAAATGTATGAAGATTTTAAAAAATTTGAAATAAAATGTAGATTTTTGTCGATTTTTGAGTGTATATATACCATAGTAGTTATGGTAATTTAAATTGTTTGAAAACTCGATATTCATAGTAAACATTTTCTCATTCACATAATTAAAAGTTGACGCAAGAACGAAAAAGATTCTCTAATTCGAGACGCATCGGTTGAACTATAATATTAAAAAATTATATTGAAGAGTAAGGAAGCTATGATCATTTGTAGTATTTAAAAAAAATATTTTGTACAGAAAAACTTTTTTCATTAACATAACTCAAAGTTCGTACAAGAATAAAAAAGACTTCTTGCTTCAAGACGTTTCGATTCACCTATTTGTATTATTTTATTTTGAATTCTTCTAAGCGGAAGTAAATATATTTTCTAATTGATCATAATGAGGGAAACAATGCTCATAAAACTGAGCATCATAAAATTATAAATACAGTTATTCCTGCGTTCCATTTTTACTTTTTCGCTGAAATCTTACATCCCTTTTTGACTTTTCCCCTGCACCTGTGCATATCCTGCTCTCATGCGTTACTTTTTGGCATTTCTCCTGAACTTCTGTGTTCCTTTTTTCCTGCATTCCTATGTTCCTTTCTTCAATTTTTTCATGCATATCTGCGTTTTTTTTTCAATTTTCTCCTGCACATCTGCATTCAACTTTGGCTTCTCTACTGCACTCCTGCGTTCCTTTTGTACTTTTCTCCTGAATTCTTGCATTACTTTTTGGCTTCTATCCTGCGTTCCTGCGTTACCTTTTTACTTTTCTTCTGCACTCCTGTGTTCCTTTTTATTTCTCTCCTGCATTTTAGAATTCCTTTTTCACTTTATTCTGCTCTCCTACGTTCATTTTCTCCTGCACTCCTGCCTTCCTTTTTTTATTTTTCTCCTGCACTCCCCCGTTCCTTTTTCTACGTTTCTCCTGCACTCCTGCATTTCTTTTATACTTTTCCCCTGAATTTCCGGGTTTCTTTTATACTTTTCTCATGCACACGTGCGTTTCTTTTTTCAATTTTCTGCTTCACATCTACATTCCTTGTTTACATTTCTCCTGCACTCCTGCGTTCCATTTTATTATTCTGCTGCATAGTAGAATACCTTTTTTACGTTATCCTGCTCTCCTAATTTATTTTTTTCACATTTCTCCTGCACACCTGTGTTTTTTTTTACTTTTCTCCTGCACTCCTGCGTTCTCTTTATACTTTTCTCCTGCACTCCAGTGTTACTTTTTATTTTTCTCCTGAATTCTATAATTCTTCTTTTACTTTATCCTGATCTCCTACGTTCTTTTTTTACATTTCTCCTGCATACCAGCATTCCTTTTTTTACTTTTATCCTGCACTCCTTCGTTCCCCTTTTACGTTTCTCCTGTACTTCTTAGTTCCTTTTATATTTTTTCCCTGCACTCCTGCGTTCCCTTTTTACTTTTCTTCCTTTTCATTTTTCTCCTGCATTCTAGAATACCGTTTTTACGTTAGGCTGCTCCCAAAGTTCTTTTTTCGCATTTTTCCTGCACTCCTGCGTTCCTTTTTTTACTTTCCTCCTGCACTCCTACATTCCTCTTTTACGTTTCTCCTGCACTCCTGCGTTCCTTTTATACTTTTCCCCTGCACTCCTGCGTTCCTTTTTTACTTTTCTCCTGCACTCCAGTGTTCCTTTCTATTTTTCTCCTGCATTCTTCAATTCTCCTTTTACTTTAATCTGCTCTCCTACGTTATTTTTTCACATTTCTCCTGCACACCTGCGTTCCATTTTTTACTTTTTTCCTGCACTCCTACGTTCCCCTTTTACGTTTCTCCTGCACTCCTGCTTTCCTTTTATACTTTTCCCCTGCACTTCTGCGTTCCCTTTTTACTTTTCTCCTGCACTCCAGCAATCCTTTTTATTTTTCTCTTGCATTCTAGAATTCTTCTTTTACTTCATCCTGCTCCCCTGCGTTATTTTTTCACATTTCTCCTGCACACCTGCGTTCCTTCTTTTACTTTTCTCCTGCGCTCCTTCGCTCCTTTTTTACGTTTCTCCTGCACTTCTTAGTTCCTTTTATAGTTTTCCTCTGCACTCATGCGTTCCTTTTTTACTTTTCTTCTGCACTCCTGCGTTTCTTTTCATTTTTCTCCTGCATTCTAGAATACCGTTTTTACGTTAGGCTGCTCTCCTAAGTTCTTTTTTCGCATTTTTACTGCACTCCTGCGTTCCCTTTTTTACTTTTCTCCTGCACACCTGCGTTCCTCTTTTACGTTTCTCCTGCACTCCTGCGTTCCTTCTATACTTTTCCCCTGCACTCCTGCGTTCCCTTTTCACTTATCTTCTGCACTCCTGCGTTCCTTTTCATTTTTCCTCCACATTCTAGAATACCTTTCTTACGTTATCCTGCTCTCGTAATTTTTTTTTTTAATATTTCCCCTGCACTCCTGCGTTTCCCTTTTACGTTTCTCCTGCACTCCTGCGTTCCTTTGATACTTTTCGCCTGCACTCCAGCGTTCCTTTTTATTTTTCTCCTGCATTCTAGAATTCTTCTTTTATTTTAACCTGCTCTCCTATGTTCTTTTTTCATATTTCTCCTGCACACCTGCGTTCCCTTTTTTACTTTTTATCTGCACTCCTGCGTTCCCCTTTCACGTTTCTCCTGCACTCCTGCGTTCCTTTTACACTTTGCCCCTGCACTTCTGCGTTCCCTTTTTACTTTTCTTCTGCACTCCTGCGTTCCTGTTTCACATTTCTCCCGTACTCCTGCGTTCCCTTTTTACTTTTTACCTGCATTCCTGCGTTCCTTTTTATTTTCCTCTTGCATTTTAGAATTCTATTTATACTTTATCCTGCTCTCCTACGTTCTTTTTCTACATTACTCCTGCACTCATGCGTTCCCTTCCTTAATTTTCTCCTGCGCACCTGCGGTCCTTTTATACGTTCCTCCTGCACTCCTGCGTTCCTTTTGTACTTTTCCCCTGCACTCATGCGTTCTCTTTTTACTTTTCTCCTGCACTCCTGCGTTCCTTTCTTAAGTTTCTCTTGCACTCCTGCGTTCCTTTTTTCATTTTTCTCCTGCACTCGCCCGTTCCTTTTTTACGTTTCTCCTGCACTCCTGCGTTCCTTTTTTTTTTCTCCTGCATTCTAGAATTCTTTGTTTACTTTCTCCTGCTCTCCTACGTTTTTTTATAGTTCTCCTGCACTCCCGCGATCCTTTCTACGTTTCTCCTGCACTCCTGCGTTCCTTTCATACTTTCCCCCTGCACTTCTGCATTCCCTTTTTACTTTTCCCTTGCACTTCTGTGTTCCCTTATCGCTTTTCTTCTGCACTCCTGCGTTCCTTTTTATTTTTTGCCTGCATTCTAGAATTCCTTTTACACTTTATCCTGCTCTCCTATGTCCTTTTTTCATTTCTCCTGCACTCCTGCACTCCTCCTTTCCTTTTCTTACTTTTCTCCCACACACCTGCGTTCCTTTTTAACGTTTCTCCTGCACTCCTACGTTTCTTTTATGCTTTTCCCCTGAACTATTGCGTTTCCTTTTTACTTCCCACCTGCACTCCCATGTTCCTTTTTTATGTTTCCCCTGCACTCCTGAGTTTCTTTTATACTTTTCCACTGCACTCCTGCATTCCTTTTTATTTTTCTCCTACATTCTAGAATTCCCTTTTTACTTTCCCCTGCTCTCCTACGCTCTTTTTTTATATTTCTCTTGCATACCTGCGTTCCTTTTTCACGCTTCTCCTGCACTTCTGCGTTCCTTTCTTACTTTTCCCTTGCACTCCTGCGTTCCCTTTCTACTTTTTCCCTGCACTCCTGCATTCCCTTTTTACTTTTCTTCTGTGCTCCTGCGTTCCTTTTTATTTCTCTCCTGCATTCTAGAATTCCCTTTTTACTTTCTCCTGCTCTCGTACGTTCCTTTTTTACTGTTCTCATGCAATTCTGCGTTTCTATTTTTCGTTTCTCCTATACTCCTGCGTTCCTTTTTGACGTTCCTCCTGCACTATTGCGTTCCTTTTTCCATTTCCTTCTGCACTCCCGCGGTCCTTTTTTTACTTTTCTCCTGCACTCCCGCGGTCTTTTTTCTACTTTTCTTCTGCACTCATGCGTTCTTCTTTATTTTTCTCCGACACTTTTGCCTTTGCTTTAATTTAATTATAAATGTCAATAGTCAGAATTACAGAATTATTCATTGTAAAACTTAAAACTTGCAAACATTTTAATTGTATGAAAATTTTCGAAGGTAAAAACTCTTCAATTTTCAAAATTTACATTTTAAAGGTATGTGAGTCTTAATGTTTTTCTGCTCAATAGTTCAATTTTGAAGATTTATAATTGAAAATTCTTCAATCTGAACGCTCATCAATTTAAAATTCTTCTATTGAAAGATTCCCAATTGAAGCTTCATTAATTTGGAATTTTTTTTTATGTTTATTTTTGCAATTATGTAATTTTGAACGTTATTCGAGAATACGTACTTCAATTTTGAAGATTTAAAATATAAAACACTTTAACTTTTAAGGTTTTCAATTAGAAACTCTTTAATATTAATTGTTTATAATAGAAAATGATGCATTTTCTAATGCTTTTTCAAAAAATAGTTCTATTTTGAAGATTTAAAGTTGAAAATTCCTCAATTTTAACTATTGTAAATTTATAAATCTTCTTTTTTAAGATTTACAGTTGGAGATTCATTAAATTGAAATATTAGTAGTCTAAAGTGATGTAATTCTTAATGCTTTTTGGAATATTTAATTCAATTTCGAAGATTTGAAATTTAATATTTTATATTCAATGTGTACAACTGAAAATAATGCAATTTTAAATGATTCTTTGCAATGACTCATTTTCAAAAAATCATTCAATGTACATGTGTCTCGGATAGTAAGTATCTAAATTGATTTTATGAGACATGGCTGAAAATATTTTAGAAAATTACGTAGCATGGACGAAATAGGGGGGGGAGGGGGAGTTCAAAACATTTTGTTACGACTTATTACATAGGGGTAGGGAAGGGTAAAATATTGTCAAAAAATGTGTTACGTAATTTATGAACAGCCCCTTGGCGCTTTTTTCCTTTTTTCCCTCTTCCCTCTTCCCTCTTCCCTCTTCCCTCTTCCCTCTTCCCTCTTCCCTCTTCCCTCTTCCCTCTTCCCTC
>JAABKJ010013190.1:0-10364 GCA_011634705.1 Andricus grossulariae
GGGCTGACCTTGATGTTAAATCCAGAGACTCGGAACTATTTTGTCTCTCTCCTGTTTTATCTCTCTCCTGTTTCTCTGTCTGTTTTGTCACGCCTGAGCGCACACCGCACATCCCCCCGCAAACGCCTCTCACGTATCCCCACGGCGCGGCGTAAATTCTCGGAAGGGCAAAATCCAGGGGAGCTAAATCCAGGTTTCACTGTACCTGGATTTAAAAAAGAAGTATAATGAAGAACAATTCTGACTTAGAACAATGAGCAGTAAATTTCCCGAAGCAGTTATATGTAACTCGAAATTGAAGCAGAGAATTTTCGCAAAAAAATTAGAATTCAGATCTGGAATAACGAATTTTCAAAAAGAATTATAATTCTGACTAGGAACGGGGAATTTTCTAAGAGAATTGCTGTTTCGAAACAGGGAATTTTCCAAAAGAATAATAATTTGACTTGCAACAGAACATTTTTGAAAAGAATGATAATTTCGACTTGGAACTTGGAACGGTGAATTTTCGAAAAGAATTATGATTTTGATTTGAAAATAGTAATTTTTGAAAAGAATGATAATTTTGACATGGAACAGGGAATTTTTGAAAATTATTATGAATCTGACTTGGAATAGGGAATTTTCCAGAAGAATTACAATTTTGACTTTAAACGGAGAATTTTCATAAATAATTATAATTATCAGTTATACCTGCATTTAAAAGAGAAGTTTAATGAAGTATAATTCTCACTTGGAGCAGTGAATTTTCGAGAGAAATTAAAATTTCGAGTTGGAAGAAAAAATTTTTCAAAAGAATTAAAATTTTGACTCAGTAAATTTTTTGAAGCAATTATCTGTAACTATGAATTGAATCAGATAATTTTTGAATAAATATATATATAATGCAGCTCTGGGACAAAAAATTTATAAAACAATTGTAATTGTGACTTGGAATGGGGATAATTCTAACTCGGGATAGTAAATTTTCAAAAAAATTAAAATTTTGAGTTGGGAAAGGGAACTTTCCGAATAAATGATATGTTATTCAGGGGTTTTCAGATAACTTTTGAAAAAAAAAAATATAACTTGGATCTGGAATGCGGAATTTTCCAAAAGAATAATTCTGACTTTGAACAGTGAGTTTTCCAAAAGAATTAAAATTTTAACTTGAAATGGAGAATTTTCAAAAAGAATTATGATTCTGATTTGGAGCAGGGAATTTTCAAAAAGAATTATGGTTCTGATTTGGAACAGGAAATATTAAAAAAGAACTATAATTTTGACTTGGAACAGAGAGTTTTTGAGAAAATTAATAATTTTGAGTTAGAACAGAAAATTTTCAAAAAAAAAAAATATATATATATATAATTCAGTTCTGGAACAAGGAATTTTCCAAAAGAATTATTATAATTTATAATTCCGGCTTGGAACGGGGAATTTTTGAAAAAAATGATAATTTTGAGTAGTTTTGGGGAATTTCCCAAAAGAATTAAAATTCTAAGTTATACCTGGATTTAAAAAAAAGTATAATGAAGTGTAATTTCAAACTTGGAACTGTGAATTTTCGAGAAAGATGATCATTTTGAGTTAGAGCAGTAAATTTTCCGAAATAATTGTATGTAACTGTGAATTGAATCAGAGAATTTTCAAACAAAAAAATTATAATATTTTATCTGGAACAAGGAATTTTCCAAAATAATTATAATTCTACCTTGAAACGGGGAATTTTCGAAAAGAACAGTAAATTTTCTGAAGGAACTATAATTCTCACTTGAAACAGTGGAATTTTCCAAAACAATTATAATAAATAACTATAAATAATATCATACTCTGATATTAATTTTCGTCAAAATTATTTTTATTCAATTATTTTTATTCAGAAGTTGTCAAATTTGACGGTTGCAATGTTTAGATTTTCAGAACTTTGAAATTTTGGCTCTACCGCCAATTTCATAAATTCAAAAAGCCCGCGTTTATACCACTATAAGCAGAGTCAAAAACAAAATTCTAATTGAATGCAAGAGTACTTAAAAAGCTGCTCAAATATAGTAACGGATAAAATATAATTTCCTAATTCACTATATTTACTATATTTTGTATATTTTAAATCATCTATTTCATTTTTAAAAGAGAAAACATATATTTGTAAGGCTGGACGTGGCAACACTGTCTGAATACTTCCGGAAGGGGAACTCGAAGTTCCCACCGGTCCCATGATGCACTGCGATCAAGGGGAGGGGATTCGTCATCCGTTCCTCTTTCCGAAAAGTGTCCCAGGAGAAGACGCGTAGTTCTTTCACATCGACGCGTCCTCGGAGTCAGTCACGTTTTAGATCGCGGAGATCCAACGTTGATTATAAAAGTAGAACTCCACAAACATGGGGGAAGACACGTCTGTGAAAACGGAAGCACCAAAAACAGAGAATAATGAAAATAATTCTGGTGGACCTGGTGGCCCCGGTGGTCCAGGAGGCGGCGGCCCACCCGGCCGTGGAGGACGAGGAGGTGCCCGAAGGGGCAATTCCAGATTCACCGGAGGCCGTGGAGGCGGTGGTGGACCTGGAGGCGGCGGACCTGGAGGCGGTGGCATGGGCGGAATGGGACCTCGAAACACGGATGGAGCGGTAAGCAAATTTTTCCTGTTTTTCTGTATCAATCTTCTCGGGTCGCCATTTTGTATCGCCTCGTGCCTACCGGGTGTTCATGAAATTCTTTCTAGAAACTTCTATTCTGAATATAACCGATTCGTGTAGGCGATTTTCCTATTACAGCAAATTATTCTTTTCCTTCTGTATTTTTAAATTTATGTAAATATTCGTATTGATCGGTTCTCGTGGTTGATCATACGCAGTTCAAGAGCACAGGCCGGGAATTTTATTACGCTTTTCCTAGGCGTGTAAATCATTTTTTGATCATCTTTATGTTACGAGAAATTTGATTTTTTTTGTCTAGATAATTTAGGGTATTTTTGAAAAGTTATTAATATTAGTCTAATTAATTGTGAAAATGTAGGGGTGAATGTAAGATTTGTCGTAAATGGCGTCAGATTAGTCAAAATGGCGGCTTGAGTGACTTAAAATCACGACACGTGCTTGGAATTTTGTTTTACAATGTTTCCCGCTACGTGCATATATTAATAGTGGCATTTCGTAAATAAAATTGTTATTTCATGAAGAATAAGTACTGATCACGCGTTTTTTTTCATTTCAATATTTTTTTACGCCGTGGCTGGATTTTTTCGGTACTCGCCACTTCCGTTTTTTGATTCCTTCAGACTAATTTCTCTTCTAAAAACTGTATTTCCGGTTCTAGTACATTTTTAATGAAATGAAATTAAACAATTTTTTTACAGTAATTTAATTATATCTATTTCAATTTGTAAGGTGTAAGAAAAATTTGTTTGAAAAACCCCAACGCCACGCTTGTTTGATGAATCCTTAATCAGCAAGTGCCATAGAAATATACTTATAGGGGAATAAAAAAATAAGTCCAGCTAGGAAGCATGGTGAGGCTTTTAATTTGCCCATTTATGTGCCGAAAGTGAAGGATACAATTTATCTAGTTTAAACTGCTTTTCGTTAAGGTTCTAAGATTAACAATTTTTGCCAATTAAAAAGAAAAATCTCCAATTCTTGAATAATAGAATCTACAATTTAAGTATTGGCAAACTTTTTTCCAATAAAAGAATCTGGAATAAAGACCATTATTCCGAGGTTACAGGTTAACTCCTTTATTGTATAATGGAAGCCTCAGCAGAGGTAACGTCGGATTAACATAAGTTATTCTTTTATTAAAACTGTGCCTCTATTCAGCGAAAGCGCTGCAATTGCGGCAACTCAATTTTACATTTGTGTTGTACTATTCCATAATCGTTTTTTACATTTTCATGTAAATCTTCCACAACAATCACTGGTCGTTTATTTAAGAATTTAAGGAAATCCGGGAATTGTCCTTGATTTTATTTTTGATGCGGGAAGTGTATTTTATTTCTTTATAAATTCTTATTGTCCCTTTAAGCTACTTGCGCTACTTTTTTCTTAGCTTTTGAATTCTTGAAAATTAGAAATATATTTTTTAAATAAATAAATATTGCCATCGAGAAACTTACGCATGTCAGGGAATTTCTTAGGCAAAATTTATCAGACACCTTGCTCTACTTACTCTACTATTCCAGTTGAATATTCCATCACTTTTTACTTGAAAATTCGTATCTTTGGTTGAACATTAATTTTTTTGCCTGAAAATTTAATTATGAAATTTTTGGTTGACAATTAATCTTTTCTAGATGCAAGTTCGTCTTTTGGTAGAAATTAATCTTCCTGTTTGATAATTTATTTTTTGGTCCAACATCCAATTATTCTTGTTAAATTTCATCATTTTAATTTAAAATTCATAACCTTGTTTGAAAATGTTACTATTTTTTCATGTTAGTTTTTTTTTTGTAGAAATTGTTGATGTAAGTTGGCTGTTGATTTTTTAAATTTTTTTATAAAAATGTAATTATTCCAATTGAATATTCCATAATTTTAGTTGAGAATTCATCTCTTTGGTTTAAAATTAATTTTTTTATATGATTATTTGACTATTCAATTTTTGGTTGACAACATTTTTTTTTAATTCGTGCAATTTGCTGAAAATCGTGTCTTTTTTGTAGAAATTAATCTTTTTTGTTAAGATTTCATCCTTCTGGTTGAAAATTGATATTTTTCTTTAAAATTTAACTTTAATGATTCAAAATTCTAGTTTAAAATTCATCAGTTTGGTGGAAAATTAATTTTTTGTAGCTAAAAATTTAACTGTTCTATTTCTGGTTAAAATGGAACTTTTTCTAGTTGAAAATTCAACTATTTGTTTCAACATTTGTCTTTTTTGGTTGAAAATTCAACTATTCCAGTACACTGATCATTATTTTATTTAAAAATTCTTTTTCTTTTTACTTAAAATTCAACTATTTCAGTTGAAGATTTATCATTTATGGTTGAAAATGAACTTTTTCAGTTCAAAATTAAACTATTTGGTTGAAAATTTATCTTTTTTAGTTATGAATTCAGTTAATCCTCTTGGTTAAAAATTCAACTATTCCACTTAAAGATTCATTTTAGTTAAATATTTATCTCTTTTCTTTAAAATTCAACTAATTCAGTTAAAAATTCATCAGTTTAGTGTCAAATTAATTTGTTGTAACTGAAAATTTAACTGTTCTATTTCTGGCTAAAAATTGATCTTTTTTAGTTAAAAATTCAACTATTTGGTTGAACATTCGTCTTTTTTGGTTGAAAATTCAACTATTCCAGTACACGAATCATTATTTTATTTAAAAATTCATCTTTTTTTTTATATTTAAAATTCAACTATTTCAGTTGAAGATTAAAATGCTTCGCAAAGATTTCATAAAATTTAAAACAAAATGTCGATTTCATAAAATTAAAAAAAAAATCTTATTTTTAAAGATTGCCAAGAAAAAATTTAGAATCTCTTTAAGAATGAAGGTTTTAAGAGAACGAAAAACTTTTCTAGATAAAATCGAACAAGATTTCAAAACATTTCAAAAGGTTTCCAAAATAGTCAGAAAAGTATGTGGAAGAGTTTAAGGTAATTTTTTTATTTTGCAGGATTAAAATTTTTTTTTAGGGAAAATATGCTACTCATTTTAAAAAAGTTTCAAAAATAATTTGAACCTTGGAACGATTTCAAGAAATTTAAAACAAAATGTAGATTTTTGAAGATTTCGAAAGAAGATATTTTTTAGAAATCTTGAGAGGTTTCAAGAGAATAATTTTTTTTTTTAATTTTTCAAAAAATGATTTTTTTTTTGAAAAATTAATTTTAAGATAAAATTGAAAATTATTTCAAAATATTTCCAAAATTGAATCCGGCAGATTTAAAGGCATTTTTTTTTATTTTGCAGAATGAAGAGTTTTAAACATTTCAAAAGATTTCCAACATTGTCGAAAAAATATCAGGAAGATATTGAAGCAATTTTGTTTTGCTAGATTTGAAAAAAAATTATTTCTGAAAAGATTTCAAAAATAATTTCAAGCTTGAAATAATTTCAAAAAAATGAAGAAAACAATGAAGAATTTTGAAAATTAAAAAAAAAGTTTTTTAAACTTTTGAAGGGTTCCAAGAGAATAAAAAAATTTTCTTAAAATTCCTGGGGAGATTTAAAAAATGTTTTATTTGTTAAATTTATTTTAAGAGAACATTTAAAAAGATTTCATAAGATTTCGAAAACTGACGAACAATAATCTGGAAGATTTTTTGGTACGATGTTTTTATTTTTCAGGATATAAAATGATTTTCTAAAATTTTGAAAAATAATCTAGACAATTTTAAAGCAAAATATTTCAATTTTGCAAGATTACAAAATTTTAGAAAAAATTCGTGTATTCAAGAAAATAAACCAATTTTCTTAAGGTTCCTAGGAAAATTTAATATAATTTTTTATTTTGAAAACCTAATTTTAAGTGAATGTTTGAAAGGATTTCAAAATTTTTCAAAAGATTTCCAAATTTTTTCTCAAAAAAGAATCTGGAATATTCTAAGGCAGTTTTTTAAATTCTGTATAGATTTTTGCAGATTTCGTAGAAAAAAGTTAGAAGCTTTTTATGAATTTTGAAAGTTTTAAACATGATAAAAAATTTTCTTCAGAATAATAGAAAAAATTTTTATGATTTTTATTTTGCCAAAATTTATTTTAAGAGAATATTTAGGGGCATTTTTTTTAATTTTGCAGCATTTTTTCAATTTTAAAAAAGACTTGAATCATTTAAAAAGATATACAGAAGCACCGAAACAGTGAAAAAAGTAATTGAAAATTTGAAAAGATTTCAGAAAATTAAAAACAAAATGTAGATTTTTGAAGATTTCGAAATAAAATTTTGAAGCTTTTTTATTTATTCATTTTAATTATTTTCAACAATTTAAAATTCCCAAATGTGAAAATTCCTGAAAATTCTTTGAGTAATAAGTATATAACAAAAGAAAAAATATGTTAATCAAATAAAAGTACTTTATAAAATTTTACAAAATTTTAGGAATAATTCGGGTCAGTTTAAAAGACATTTAGGGAATTTTTTTATTTTTGAAGAGATCAAAAATATTGTTAAACCTTGAAAAATTTCCGAAAATATATAAAATATTCTTTAATTTTTTGAAAGCTTCTTAAAGTCCTCAATATCTTTGAAACTGACTTAATTTTTTCTTAAAAATTTTATAGATTCTATTTCAACATGTCTGAAATTTTCAAACAAATTTTTGATTTTTTTCAAGAAATCTTAAAAATATTATATTTATTATTATTATATTTATATAACTTCAAAAACAAGCTGATAATACTGTCCTTAAATATAATTTGAGTTTGAATTTAAGAGTTCAAAAACTTTTGGCAAATAACTAGTTATTCAAAAATTTAATTTAGAATAAACAAATTTTTTTCCTAAATAAAAAATACTTTAAAGAATAAATGTACACGAGAAGACCAATTATTTTTATTTAAAAAATATTGAGTGAACTAACAATTCTTATATATTATTAAGTAATTAATTGATTAAATAAATAAATGAATAAATATTTAATTAAATAATTAATCAATTGTTTATTTAATTAAATAACTAAATGAATAATTAATTAATTATTTATTTATTTATTATTATTATTAATTAAAATATCTTACCCTGCACTCCAATGCTTTCCTTCACAGTAACTGGCACCCCCAGCAATGGTACATTTTTTTCGAATTCTTCTTCTGTCTTTTTTTCAGTTTTTAATAATTTATCAATCTCCCGTGCTTCCATTAAAGCCACTTCAAATCTATCTTCAACTATCGCATTTATTATGGGATTCACTTCTCGACAGCGAGCTATATAAGCTGAAACCACCTCTTGGCTGGTTATCTATAATTATAAAAAAAATTAGATTAATTAACAAAATAAAATCCCCCCTCCCCATTTTAGTTTGATTTTCAACTAAAAAAGAATAATTTTCATCCAAATAGACGAATTTTCGAAAAAAGATCAATTTTCAACTTAAATGATGAAGCTTTAACTAGAATAGCTAAATTTTCAATAAAAAAAATTAATTTTCAACAAGAATATTAATTTTTGACCACAAAATACGAGATTTCAACAAAATATATGAATTTTAATTTTAAAAAGATAAATTTTCAAACCAAATAGTTGAAATTTTAACCAAAAAAGAATAATTCTGAAGCAAAAATGGAATAATTGAGTTTACGGTTGAAAAAATTAATGTTCAACCAATAAAACAACTTTTTGAAATATAGTTAAATTTTCAATCAAAGTGATGAATTTCAAACAAAATAGTTCAATGTTAAAAAAAATGTAGCAAAGGAGATCAATTTTAAACCTAGTAGTTCGATTTTTAACCAGATAATTGAATTTGCAACTAAAAAAGATTTTTTAACCAATTAGTTGAATTTTAATCAAAAAAATTAAATTTTTCATCCAAAGATTTAAATTTCCAACCAAAAAATATCTGTTTCTTACTAAAGACGGAATAACTAAATTTTTCAGTGAAAAAATTAATGTTTAATCAAAGAATAAACCGAGAAAAAAATAATTTTTAAAAGAGGAGTTCAACCAAGTAGTGAAAGTTTTAAACAAAAAAGATCAATTTTCAACCGTAAAATTCTTTCAATTTTTGGCTAAAAACTAATTCTCAACAAAATAGTTGAATTTTCTACCAAATAGATGAATTTCCAACTAAAATGAAGAATAATCAACAAAAAAATGAAATTTGAAAAAGGAGTTTAATCTAGTAATTCAATTTGCAATTAAAAAAGATGAATTTTCAAACAAGAAGATTAATTTTCTATCAGAAAAGTCGAATTTATAACAAAACCATGAATCAAATAGTTGACTTTTCATCTGAAAAAGATAAATTTTTAAACCAAACATTTGAATTTTTAACTAGAAAAAATAGATCCTCAACCAAAAATTAGATTATTAAATTTACAGTTAAAAAAATTAATTTTTAACCAATAAAAACAAATTTAAAAAAAAATACTTAAGTTTTCAACCAAACTGATGAATTTTTAACAAAATAGTTCAATGTTAAAAAAAATGAATTTATAGCAAAGCAGTTGAAATTTCAACCAATTAGTTTAATTTTCAACCAGATAATTGAATTTTTAATCAAGATTGAATTTTCAATCAAGAATGATTTTTCAACCAAAAGGTTGAATTGTTCAATGTTCAGTTAAAAAAATTCAAAAAAACAAAAGAATTTTCAGCAAAATAGTTGAATTTTAAACCAAATAGGTGAAATTTCGTTTAAAAAAGATAAATTTCCAAACAAGACAGTGAATTTTTAACCAGAAAAGATTAATTCTCAACAAAAAATGGAATAATTAAATTTACAGTTGAAAAAATTAAGAATTCTCTATAAAAAATATAATAGTTGATATTTCAACCAAATAAGATTTTAATTTGAAATCCAAAATAATTTAACTCAACAAAAATAAAAATGAACTTTCAACAAAATAGTTAAATGTTTAACGAAAGAGATGAATTTTCAACTAAAATGATAAATCTTAAACAAACAAACAAATTTTGAAAGGACGAGTTCAACTTTAAACCAAGAAGTTGATTTTTTAAACAAAATAAAATTAATTCAAAACGAAAAATGTAATCTTTAATATTTCAAACAAAAAAGATTAAAATTTTAAATAAAAAGCAGTTAAATTCAAGGGAAAAGAACGAATTTTTAACCATGTAATTGAATTTCCAACAAAAAATATAAATTTAACAAAATAATTCAATTTTGAACAACAACAAAAATATTTTTCAGCTAAGGAGTGCAACTTTCAACTAAGTACTTGAATTCTTAAAAGATAATTGAATTTTCAACAAAAAAATATGAATTTTCAATCAAAAATTGTAATTATTGACTAAAAGAGATAAATTCAACAAAATAGTTCACTTTTTTGCAAAAGAGATAATTTAGCAACTAAAATGATGAATCTTGAACCAAAAATATTAATTTTGACAAAGTAGTTCAACTTTCAACCAAAAAAGTGGAATTCTCTATACAAAATTTAATAGTTGATATTTTAACCAAAGAATATTTTTATTTTAAATCCAAAAAGAGTTAAACTCAACAAATAAAAAACAATTTTTAATAAAATAGTCAAATTATAAACCAAAAAGATGAATTTTCAACCGAGAAGATTAATTTTTTACCAACAAAGACATATTTTCAAAAATAAATAAATTTTCAACTAAAAAAGATAATTTTTCAACCAAAAATCAAATAGTAAAATTTTCAATTAAGAAAATTATTTTTTAACAAAAGAGTTGAATTTTTAACTAAGAAAGATTCTTTAGTCAAGAGAGAAAAAAATCAATTAAATGGTTGATCTT
>JAABKJ010013191.1:0-10363 GCA_011634705.1 Andricus grossulariae
TTTTTATTTGTAAACTTATTTTCACACGAATAGCCACATCGAGTTGAAAATTTGGGATGATAAATAAGAAGCACTGAGAAACGCAGCTCTGGTCCTAAATTTTTATAATGATGAAAACAGTTTTTTTTTTTAATAATTTTTTTTTGCTTTTTTCATAATTATAAAAATTTAGGACCAGAGCCGCGTTTCTTAGTACTTCTTATTTATTATCCCACATTTTCAACTCGATGTTGCTACTCGTGTAAAAATAAGTTTACAAATAAAAAAAGTGTCGATAAGGTAGGTAGCCGAACACGTGACCCACTCGTCACATGGCATTGATGAAGAAAATATACAAGAACTTTCGGAACCAGAAAATGTTATTAAAATTCCAAAAGGAAAAAACGCGAAAAATCCTGAAATTTTTCAGGAGACAAATGAAGATAATTTAGAAGAAAATAACCCCCCTCCAGAACCCACTCCTTTGAATACACAATAAAACGGACAAACATATACAAAAAAAATGTCGTTGTGTGTCGTGATGAATTAACGAAGCATAAAGATAATTACGCTTATTTTTTAGCTACCTACATATCCCCACGTGATAATGGATCAAGACCTTTGTCTAAACGTGGTATTTTACCCAAGTTCAACCAACTTGAGAAAGGATTTGCTAAAGAAATAAAGAAAGGACAGCAGTATCATTTAGCCCTTCCCAATGAAGCTAATTCTAAAGAAAATTTGTCAGACACTTTGAGCAGTATTAAACTTGCAATACTTGCAATACTTTGCATTCAATATCAGTGAGGCTAAATTTATGATATATTAGTATCGCAAAAACGGTACAAGTTAATCACATAAGCTGGAAGGAAATACGTGAAATTCTAATTTCAACTTTTTCGGATTCTTTTATCAAAATTATAATATGCAAAGGAGTTACAAAATATTACCATCGAATTTGTTAGAATTATTATTTGGAGAATATGAAAATTGACATTCAGAATTATATTCAACAGTGTTTACAATGTCAAATTAAAAAATTAGTTCGCGTCAAAACTAAAACTCCCATAATAATAACGGACACGCCTGGAACTGCATTTGAAAAAATTTCAATGGACATAGTTGGCCCACTTCCACAAACAACATTAGGCAACGTAAATATCTTAATTATTCAAGATAATTTTACAAAATATGCTTCAGCTCTAGCAATTCTGGACGCAAAAGCTTCAACAGTAGCAGTTTTGACGGACCAAGGTTCAAATTTTTTTCAGCAATTTTATGAGAAGAATGTCAAAACGTTTTAGAATTAGACAATTTAAAACAACAGCATTCCATTCGCAATCAAATGGGTCACTTGAAAGGTCACATCATGTGTTAGCTGAATAACTCAAACAATTTGTTTCCAAAAATTCCGAATGGGACGATTGGCTTGAATTAGCCACGTTTTCTTTCAATTCAAGTGTCCACGAAGGTACAAGGTGTACGCCCTATGAATTAGTTTTGGGTAAATTAGCTCGTCAAACATCAAATGAACCACTATCAAAGCATGAAAAATTGCAAACTTATGACGATTACCTAACGAATTTTATAACAGAATTATATGAAATGAAAACTCAAGCGGGACAAAATTTAATTGCGGCTAGAGAAAAGTGAAAAATATATCATGATCGAGAAGTTATTCCATTAGAAATCGGAACTGGAGATAACGTCTTTTTATTAATTGGAAAAGACCCCAAGAAAAATTTTGATGATCAATATAAAGGGCCTTGTGAAGTCCTAGAAATATTAGGGAAAGGAAGGGTAAAAATTGAAATAAAAGGCAAACCTGTAGTAGTACACCTCAATAGACTTGAACGTTGACACATAGAATGTCAAACCGTTAATAATTAAACGACAAGCCTTTATCATTGTAATTTTTGATGGATTCCATCCACTGTCAGCGTATAGACTCTCTTATCGTCGTTTTTATACATTAAATTGATCTACTCATTTTGGCCATATTTATTTCACACGGAAATTTTCGAAAGAAATGACAGTGATATTCCTAAATGGACACAAAACCTTAGAGGCATATAAACAAATTGGGATATAATCCTAAAAATTAAAACCATCTTCTACACTAACTTCTGTTTTCTTTTTAAAGGCCTTCTAGAAGCACAATGAATTAAAAAATTCAACTTTCACCTGGTATCTTCTTAATATTATTCCTAGTAACCGCATCTTATGCGACAACCTCGTACATCGATTTTCTTTTCTCACACTCATTTGACGTTTATCTTGAGCCTATTATTAATATTAAAATTCTTTCCGAAGAATATCATTTGTTGTCTTATTTAGACATATTCGAATTATATAATTTCAAGCATCAGGTAATTGAGTCAGTACAGTTGCACGATGCGTCATATTTTTGTAAATTTACAGGTTATGTTAGTATGTATCTTTCATTTTTTGTAGCGGAAATATTTGTACGCGTTTACATTTTTTAATGATAAACAGTAACAAATTATATATTTTTAATAAGCAAAATACGTCCTATATGTTGTAACAAGCGTCTAAATAGTAGCATCTAAACATTCAAAAAATAAACAACTTCGAATTTGGACCCAAAGTTTTGTCAGTTATAGCCTAACGTAACGCTATCATGGGAAGTAAAATTTCTTAAATACAATTACCCCGAATTAAAAGTCGAAATTCATGACAATGTAAATGTGCACATAATTTCCGATGCACAAGTTAGTCCAAATAAGACAAAACATTATAAATGGTTGAAAGCATGTGCAAAATGTTATAAGAGAGGACATTTAGCTTCACATTGTTTCCGTCTACGTAGAAACTATAGATATAAAATGTAATTCTGGATCTCAAAAACATATTAAATATTATATGTATATTATGTTATTTTTATAAATATAAATTTACTATATAAAGAAAATTGTGTCTATTTCTTCAATTTAGTATTTATGACGACCCTTCTACCGTACGTTCGAACACGGACGTTCGCCCACCTGAATGCTTCACCTCGCATTCGACTGAAGGGGGACGTGTAACGTCCCGTGAGGTATATATATATTTTAGTATATTTATTTATATATTTTCATGATTATATTAATAATAAATGCTTTATAAATATAGAGCGAATATTGCGCACTGTAGAGTGTAGCCATATACAGTCGAAGCTCTCAATAAGACCGCTCCGAATAAGACTGCTTCTCCTTATCCTTGCTCGAGCTCGCCGGGGCGCTTCCCCACTCTCACACTGACTTCGAAATTCCAGTCAGCCGCTCCCAATACTGCCGCCGTAGAAATCGCAATTTTTATGGTTTTAAGAAGAGTTTTTTTTATTATATCCAAATATATCGAATATTTATTGTAATATTTTCATAGTTTATAATATTTTTCGATATTATATTTAGATAATATCAAAAAAACTCTCCTAACGACCACAAAAATTGCGATTTCTATGGCGGCACTATTGGGAGCGGTTAACTGGAATTTCGAAGTCAGCGTGTGAGTGGGAGGAGCGCCTCGGCGGCCTCGAGCAAGTATGAGGGGAAGCGGTCTTATTGAGAGCTTCGACTGTATATGGATAGTCAGCACGTTGTACGTTGTAGATTGTTAAATATAACTATATATATTCAGCACGATAGTAGAGTATAGACTATAGAGCATAGAAGCTGGTGGAAGCTAGAGGACATAGCTATAGACATACTGAAAACGTTGCAAGCCATGGAGTATATCTATATATAATAGCTAGTCAACTACACCTGTGACGTCAGCGATGTAGACAGCGAAGCATTGTAGAAACAGGCCTTATAAAAACCCAAAGGACCAGCATGGATCAGTTATAGTTATAGTTCAGTTCAGTTCTTCTCGATTGTTCTACGATTTTCTCCAATTCGACTGTCCAGTGTCTAGTGTCTCAAACCGGTATTTCTCGCGTATTAGAGTGTGTGCCCTTGTGACAGTGTTGTGCACTCGGAATCCCGAATCTGGGATTTCCCATCTTTGGAATACTTCGAACTAATTCCATCCTGAATTGGACCCACCATTGTTTATCAGTGAAACCCTATCAAATACCAATTGAAGATCTACCTAATTTTCAATTCACGTCAAAGTGCACAACCCCTTCTTCCACACCACTACTCGGAGGTCTCACAGACGAATCACCACCTAGATTTCATTTGCTTCTTCAATCGAATCAATAAACCGGTATGTCTTAATTGTAATAACTCTAATTTCATTTATCTAACTCCCTTGGGCCATAATATATGAGTTTCCTTAATTTTAAAGGTTCTGGCCAAGGATTAGAGAAAAGCTTGAAAAGTTGAATCCCATTAAGGACTTATTTATTGGCTACTCTTTCCTCTTCACTTTGCGAGATCCCTAATCTCAACTAAAACGAGGAACTCAATTAAAAGGTAAGTATTTTGCGTTTTCTATGACGTAACACTAAATAGTTGCGGTTTTTTCTGAAATTTTCCAGTTTTTGACAACTTTTCATTTCGTGTGGTAATAAATAATACAAGTTAAAAAACATAATTCTTTAAAAAATCACTCTTTTTGTGAATCCTTTTTTCTGAAATAAAACAGATATTTGAAACATTTTTCAAATTTTCTACACGGATCATATTATAAATGTAAATTTTCCTTGAACTACATAGTGACTCTAATTGAAAAGTTGATAATCAGTTGAAAATTTCAGATAAAACCGCGACTTTCTAACTCGGTTGTAAAATAAATGGCTACAAACAATAATAAACTGTTTAAGCGATTTATTTAAATATTAAATTATCAATATGAAGTAATATTTTATGTATTAGAAACAATGTTTGTCACATCCCGAGCAAAAGGCGACGGTAGTATGGAAAAGAGTTAGAAAGAGAGGGACCAAAGTGCTGATTATGTCAGGCTTGTAAGACCTGACCAATTATATTTATTTTGTGGGTTCGTCGTCACTAACAATTCTATGCGGACTGCGTCAAAGAAGTGATCGAAATTAACAGAGGTGAAGTTAAAATAAAGACTGTTTATTGTAAAGATGGTAGATAAGATAAGCAGTTACATAAATAAAACTTACTTGTACCTTCCAACGCTTGAAAGGGCAAAAGAGGTTTGCTTGTCGATTGTATCTCCGTAAATTTTGCAGAACAGCGATGGAATTCCACTGGATGTTTGGGTTAAAGTTACTTTGAAGTAACTTAGTTCGTTTTGTGAAAGGATGCACAATCACTGTTCACGATGTAGAGCGATACACGGTTCTATATCAGCTACCGAATGCACTCGGATGTATAACACTGCGGACTTCACCCGAAATTAGACTCATACGACGACCGAAAGCCAGGAACGTAAGACCAAAAGTATGCGACTTCTAGGTTGAAGTTGTCAGCGTGACTGGCAGGAACGTGAGACCAAAAGTACGCGACTGCTACGTCGAAGTTGTCAGCGTGACTGCCAGGAACGTAAGACGGCTAACGAGGGTGATTCTGGGGTTTATATAGGATGGGACTGTGCCAAAAGTCACATACTTTGTTTGAGGTAACATAGTCATGTACTGTTTAAAAGTTCGAATCTTAATAATTCGTATTAGTGAATATTAAGTTACGCGAGCGGCTGATGAGTAAGTTTCCTTAACCGCAACTCTTGATATTGAGTTTCGAATGACTCAATATGCGTGACTAATAGCTTCCGTTCACCGCGACTGTCATTGATCGCGCATCTCTATTCTTGACCTTTCAAACGTATGGATTTTATATATTAACTTAATTGTTTTCAGCGTATCTAGTCAGCCACTTTCGGTTACAGTGTATCTGACTATTTTCGTATTCCTTCACTTGCGCGGTGATTGATGTACATTCTCATATAAATGACTATGAAACCTTATAACCTTAAGATGCAATTGTTTATACGTACATGTGCATACATATGCAATATGTCTATTTATATATACGCGTATGTGCGTGTATGCATAGGTCTATTATTCATTATTTAATATAGTTAGTTTATAAGCATATGTGCCTATAATGATTAATGGGTAATGTTTAGTTATCCTATGTCGGTAGATTCCATACCGGATTTCTTACTTTAGTAGCGCTTCATTAATGTATCGGTATCCGTGGAGTCTTTTATCCTCCTGTGGTATTGCGCTTTAATTACCTTCTGGTTTCTGGTTTATCATTAGTAGCGCATTTACCACATTTAGATCTATCCTCGGATAAGTTCCGTTACTTGCCTGAAGGTTTATGTAGGTAATTGACACTTGGATTTTTCTGAAGATAAAGCACGTTACATCTCATTAGGCGTCATGGCTAAAATTTGGAATTTTGCAAACGTAACAGTCCTCCCTTCTTAAAATCATCATCGTCCTCGATGAGTTCTTTTACCTTGAGGGTTCCAGGATTACCCTAATTACTTTATTTATTGTGTTCAGATTTTATTTCTATAGATAAAAATTCTCACATTAGGTTTACAAATAGTCGTTTCTATTTGTTATAAGGATTTCGGCTAGGGAGATTGTTTTATGTAAACTTTGTTCATGTATTAGTTTCGTTCTTGTGATGGTGTCGTTTTCAAATGTACTGATGAAAGTGTATTTGACTGTTGTGCTTTGGTATAATATTTGTGTGGGTAAGCTGTCCTTATGAATGTGGGTGAGTGTTGTATTTGTGTTTTTCCGTGTGCGGCATGGTAAGTATATCTTCTTCTCATATTTCTCGTGTTCTTTGTTCTCCTACGTTATAATCTGATATACATCTTCAATATATAAAAAGGGAGAGCTGTGAATTCCGCATCATGAGAAATATTACTTGTGATTCTCACAACTATCAGTTCGCTGATCTGAATTCCCAACTCTCACCTTGACGAGCCTCGCTTTGTCCCAGTCACATTTACTTTAGGGCCAACATCTAATTTTCCGCCCAGACTTGCCTTTCAGCAACAAATTCCAACATTTAGAATTTTCTCGTAGGATGCTCATAAACTGATCACTTATCAGTATCTTAGAGACAAAGTTTTATAATTAAATTAAATAAGGCAGGTCTACATATGGCAAGTTTGGATGGAGCGTTTTGAACTTTTAGAATTATTAAAAACCAAAATTCTATATGCATAGAATTGTGATTTTACTATTGGTTCGCGCGCCCCGCGCAACAGGTACGGCGCACCAACCACAGACGTGGAATTTTCCGATTGGGCCACTCGCCCCAAATACCAATAATTCAGGTTTAAAACAATTAGTTTTTGTCTTAATGAATATTTTATATATTACATAATTGAAGTTTACGAATTGTTATTCACGTTTTCAGAATATAATTTATTAGGCTAAGATTCTTATTGAAGTCATGAACATATTAATTTCCCAATTGGCTCGCGCGCCCCGCGCCACGAGTACAGCGCACCAATCTCGACCAAGCCATTTCTCTGATTGGTTCGCGCGCCCCGCAACGCGGGTACTGCGCACCAGTCACGAGCCAGGAATTTTTCCATTGGGTCGCACGTCACAAATGACGAATTCAAATTTAATATTTGGTATTTTTATTTGAATTGACATTAATAAACAATATTAATTATTGTCTTAAATAATTATTGTATTAATTGTCCTAGTGTTAATCTGTGCTTGGACGCGATAATTTATGATAGTAATAATATATCGGATTCATCCTACAATCGGGCTCTGGCGGAAGTGATTAGTGAAGTTTTGACTCCTGTCATCCCTAGTTCCACGAGTGAGCTAGTTGCAGTGAAAATTTTGAACGACACGTCCGTTAGTTCGGTCTTAGAATCGGAAACGTGCGTGACCGATTTCGATTTATCCTTTTTAGAATCTGACACTGTGGTAGAAGAGGGAACTCACAGTAGTTCTTTGACAACTTTTTCTTCTTCTATTCCAACTCTCTCAGGCTTAGAGACTCTGTGTTTTCGCTTGGGACAGCTCCAGGACCGTGCAGATATTTAATGTTTCTCGATTTGGGGTCCTTGTCCTAAAGTTATTTTGGCCAACTTTGTCACCGTGTGTCAAAGCTCTTTGAATTTTAACGTCTCCAAACAAGATTCTATCGTAATTAATCGTTTTTCGCGATCCCAATTGCGCCATTATCCAGCATTTCTTCTCCAAGTGTCGTCCCGGGTTTTGAAACGTGATATCCTACGCCATGCTGACCGATTCAAAATGCGGGGCATCGGAATTAGTTCATAATAACAGTGTCAGTAATTGTTTATAGTTTTGTTTTTGTTTCCCTTATTTTATCAGTTGTTTTAATCTTGTTGTTTGTTTTTATTTCAGATATTCCTAGATTTTCTAACGCAGTTCGGTCCCGTCGTCTGTCTGTCTGGGACTTCCACCGCAGATTGCTAAATCTGGGGACGTCGGTGGCGTTTTTCTCCGCTTCTTGACTAGGACAATGGGGGGCGAGGCCGTAAGGTGAGGTCGTGGTCGCCCGAGAGGAGGCTGCGACGCCACGCTGTCTGCTGCTCTCTTGTCTCAACTGGAGGAAGCGAGTAATTCGCTGCATCAGGGAGCTGATGAGCTCTATGATCTTATCAGTTTGCATTTGCCGCCTCTTCCTGACCAGCCTGTCTGGGGTGAGATTACAGGAAGTGTATTTCGACGCCTCCATTCACTATGAGTCTATGTGCTGACAGCGCCGTGTATGAGACTATGCGTTGTGTATAAACATAGGGAATAGTCTCATACAGGGCACTGTCAGCACATAGACTCATATTGAATGAAGGCGTCGATTTACCTTTTTGTCTGATTAATTTTCTATTTATTGTATCAATTCTACTTGGCATCATTGTAATTCTTGATTTTTTCTGTATCCCTTATTGTTTTGTACATTTATTTTTCTTTTTCATTTTCCGGAGTGGAAGGCATGAGCTTTAGAATTTGTCTGTGTGGACGATTTATACGTTTGACTACTGCCAAGCCATAAGCACACTTGAAGTATTGGGCACGTTCTTCTCGATCCGACAGGTATTGCACAGGGTGATCCAACTAAAGGTTTTTTTTTCAATAGGGTTATTGTGACAGAAGACGCGCGAGTCGTTGCAAGCAATCATGCTTTTTTGTTTCAGTATTGAATGAATTTTCATCATGGAAAGACTTACGCCTGAATAACGTCTACAAATTCCGTCTACTACGAAAATTCGCGTTCTGTGAAGAAAGTCTTTCGCACGCTTCGCTCAACTAATGGTGTTCATAGTCGGCCTTCTGAGCCCACTATTCGCCATACCATGCACAAATTCCTGCCGGCTTCAATTCTTGCACGAGATGTATCTTGTGTACTTTCAAGCCAAGATCTTCACGTAAAATATGCCAGATCGTGCCATACGACAAGCCAAGTTGCTGGGAACGGCGCCGAATCGATTGATCGCGGTCTTCGCGTAGATTCTCAGCTACAGCCGCTATATTTTCTTCACTACGTGCTGGACGTGATCTATTCGGTCGAGTATCATCCAATACTGAATATTGGGTCTCCAATTTGTTGGTGGTATGGCGAATAGTCGGCTTACAAGGCCGACTATGAACACCATAATTTGACCGAAGCGTACGAAAGATTTTTTTTACAGAACGCGAATTTTCGTAGTACAATTGCATAATTTGCAGACGTTGCTCAGTCGTAAGTCTTTCCATGATAAATTTCATTCAATACTGAAACAAAAAAACATGATAGCTTGAAACGACTCGCGCGTCATCTGTCACAATAACCTTATTAAAAAAACCTCTAGTTGGATCACCCTGTAGTGTTGCGTTATTACGTTAGTGCCTGTTGATGACTCACTGACTTTTTTCTCATATGATTAACTTGTAATTGTCCCTTTTTGTTTCAGTTCCTAAAACAGAGACGGTTTGGAAGTCTGATAATGAAGGCTCGGATTTTCATCCACACTTGCCTGGGCCTTCAAGTCCAAGATTTTGATTGTCAAATCCAATTTTGTATTGGTAGTTCTTGTTGTTTTATTAGTAATAATTGCCTTTTGGTTTATATTAATTATGAGAACTTTTGCATCTGGTATTTTTTTCTTTTTGAACGCATTCAGACTTTAATCGAGTCATTTTTCAACTTAATATCCAAAACTGTATGGATTCTAACGATTCACATTTTTTAAGTATTATCTTAATTTTAATTTCTTCATTTAACTTTAAAGCATGAACATTGTTATATAGCTATTTATTGGTTGAATTAAATCTACTTCCTAACCTATCTTAATTAACTCAATTTACTTTTTCTCAACGTCTCGTTTCTTCGTTATGGATCCTCTTTGGCGTTGGTGTGTGGTTATGCAATTATACATACATATACACACACACGCATATATATATATAAAAAACTAAAGGTTAACAACCACCGCAGGGTCCCACTGGGAGTAACTGTCATCTAAAAAAATG